>VNKC01004539.1:0-27097 GCA_008042775.1 Drosophila pectinifera | reverse complement strand
TATAAAATATATTTTGAGTACTTAAATTAATAGGTTTATAAAGTATTGTTTCCTGTGCCTTCCTTCACCATAACGTAATAGTTCGTGGCCATATCAAGCATACGCAGCGTAGGCCCATTGAGAGTTGAGCATTGTGCAATTTTCCCCCTAGGAATCGAGCCCCTTTCCCCGCTCTAGGCCACCCCCCGAAAAGGGGGTATAACTACAAGCCAAGCCAATCAATGCTCTTGCCATAAGTATGCAATGTTCATTGAAAGTTTTGATCAAACAAGTTGCAAGTTGATGTTTGCAGAGCCTTGATTGTGGGGACACACACGTGTGCCCCGGCTCGGGGGGGGTAAAAATCAATTTAGGGCCCATTTCAAGGGATTTCCATAAAAACAACCGCACGCAAGACTTGAATTGTAATAAGCTGATTATCTCCCGAATGCACGGCAGTACATAAAAATCAATTTCAAACTGTCTGCTGAACAATTTAATCCCTTCACTCCCCTCCTCCCCTTTTCTGGTTTTGGGAGGGGGAGGGGAGGGGTCAAAACAGAGCAATTAAAAACTCACAATCACATAAAAGTTGATCCCCTCAGCTTAACGAGCAGGATGAAAAAGGGAAAAGGACCGAGGTCACCTATTGTCAAGGTCCCCAGCGGTGAAGGGTCCTTTAATATGGCACACTGCAAGAAAGTGGGCATAAAAAGTACTACCACAATGCTCTATCAATTAATTAGGAATATAATACAATAGAATATATAGTTAACATTCATCTAGATAAGTTCTCTGGTTCAGCCAGCATAAAGAGCAGCCCATCTAGTTTATTTAAGAAACAAATGTGCCCTATCTCCGATCATTGGCACTGCCACTTTTCTTAATTTTCTGGCCATGTTTTGTTGCCAATTTTTGGCCCAACATGCGGGCCTAGTTATTGCTTTGTTGCTGCTGTTGTTGCCACATCAAGCGTAAAATATTTGGCCAGCCACACACACTCACCATGCCACACACCCCGTGCGTCGTGTAATTAAAAAAGGGCAAACCAAGCCCGCAAAAAAAAACTGGAAATACAGGGCACCTTCTAAAGAGCGAAACCGCTAAGATTTATATTTTTAATTACAGAAATTTGTAAAGATCAACTAAAGAGTTGCCTAAAATTAGGCCAGGACATGCATTTTATTATAAAGAATTTTAAGGCACACTTTAAAGTGATTTAAAAACCGCACAGATTAATATACATTAAATAAGAATATAGATAAAATAAGATTAACCCTTGATTTTAAATTATTTTATAGTTCTCAGCTTCCATTAAAAATGTAAAAAAATTCATTGTACTGATTCTAAATCATTTAAAATTTTATCTAAAAGGTGCCTTAAAATTCCTAGTAATTAGAAAGTGCTTGAAAAAATACTTAACATTTTTACAAGTAAACTTATAAGTCATTTTCCAAGTTATTATTATTAACTCTTGATTTTAAATAATTTTATTGTTCTCAGCTTCCATTAAAAATTAAAAAAAAATCATTGTACCGATTCCAAATCATTTAAAAAGGTGCCTTAAAAAGTCTAGTAAGTAGAAAGTGTTTAAAAAAATACTTAAAATTTTTAGAAGTAAACTTATAAGTACTTTTCCAAGTTATTTATTTTTCTAATTTAATTTATTTTCACTGTAAGCAGCGTGGCCTGTACATTGCGGCAAATTAGGGCCCGACTCCTGCGGCTCTTACTCCTCCCACTGCGGGTAATTGGTGTCGGTACAGACAGACTTTTGTTTGAAGTTAAGCAAATAACTGCGGGCTGACCATAGAAAAAAGACACGCACACAAGACCAGCCAAACGAGAGGCGAAAAAACATTTGTAAATGAAAACTAATGGCCACTTAAAGCCCATAAAAGAATCTGGTCAAAACGAATGGAGGCCAAAAACAAAAATCCAAGTAAACCCTCGATGTGTGTTCCCTCCCCACAAATAAAGACGTCTCCTCAGCTAGAAATCAAGTTGGCCGCCCAAAAAAGTAGGCTACAAATCGAGTTTTAGGTTCTCCTTCTCCCGTGGAAAATCCAATGTGAATTATAGTATAATGAGCCTTGGCCCAAAAGCAAGTAGGTTACAAATGGATTGCATTTCCTGCACAGCCAGGACTCCTTCAGCTAATCGAATTAACTCGGCTTCCTTTTTTGGGCCAGCCATCAAAACAACAAGTGGGGAATGGAGAGCTTCTACAGATACCTCGTAAGTTGAATATATAATAAAAGATATTATGTTCATTCAATGTTTTCTGCAAAAATTAATTCTGAATATAAAAGCAAGATACCTGCTTCTATAAATAATAAAATAATAATAAAATATATAATAAAAGATATTATGTTTAATCAATGTTTTCTGCAAAAATTAATTCTGAATATAAATACAAGATACCTGCTTAAACAGATACATCGTAAGTTGAATATATATTAAAAGATATTATGTTTAATCAATGTTTTCTGCAACAATTAATTCTGAATATAAATACAAGATACCTGCTTCTATATATAATAAAATAATAATAAAATATATAAAAAAATATATTATGTTTAATTAATGTTTTCTGCAAAAATTAATTCTCTATATAAAAATACAAGAAAATATCAATGCGAAAATAAATATAAACCGATTTGTTCAAGGTTAGACATAGCAAGAAAAATATATATCTGCTTTCTGTGTAAGAAATAGAGCTTAAATACTATATTAAATATTTATATATAAGTTTTAATTTTTAAATGTTATCAGAGGCTACCCCACTTCTCCTCCCTTCACTTACAGGGTACTAAAAATAGGGTGAACAAAAAATGTGCACTTGGCAGCGAAAGTCGGGTAAATAGCATAAACGAATGAGCTAAAAAAAAGCTCAAGGAGCGCTCGACAGATGCAGTTATGCAGCTCAGTCCACTTGAACATCGAACCGGCCTCGCCCCCTCTCTTTCCCTCTGCCGCCGCCAAGGGCACTCGGGCATGTGGTCCTGTCTCTTTCCCGCCCCCGAGTTTCGGCTCGTTTAACAAGCGGACATGGAAGAGCGGGTGAGTTCACTTTGCTGTCCGGCACTTTTATTTTTAGTAAATATTTTATTACCCCCCCTCCTGCTGCCGCTGCTGCTGCTGCTTCTGCTGCTTCTAGCTTTATTTACTTATTTATTTTTTGTATTTATTTTTTTGGAGGCAGCCACTATATATATATATGGATTTTGTGAAAAGTATTTAATTGATGCTGCGCTTCCTGTGTACAATCCTTATGAAATATGCACAGGACTCGCCCGAAAATTCCCTTTGAGCTCTGCCCCCAGCTCACTTTCTATATCCTGTGTATATTTCACAGAAAAAAAGGAAGATATCCATGAGATTAGTGTAAGTAAAAGGGAGGAGTAGTAAGTAATATGCTCGCAATTAGAATAATGGTTGGATATAGAGCTTTCGTTTAGGAACAAATAGAATAATGGTTGGATATACAGCTTTCTTTTAGGAACTAATTTATTTAAAGGTTAGAGAGTCTAAATAACTTACATTAAATTTCTTAATATGCGTACTTCCTTCTTCTTTAATTAAATATTAAATAAACAAAAGAGGAGTTATCCATGAGATTAGTGTAAGTAAAAGGGAAGAGAATACTTTTTTTATTTAATATTAAATTAAAGAAGAAAGTACATATTAGGAATTCAATTTAAGTTTTTGAGGCTATATTACCTATATGCTGGCAATTAGAATAATGGTTGGATATAGAGCTTTCTTTTAGAAACAAATTTATTTAAAGGCCAGAAAGCCTCAATTACTTCAGTTAAATTCCTTAATATGTATACCTTTAATTTAATTATATATAAACAACATTCTTTCTTTCTTTAATTTTGTATTAAAAATATATCTATAATATTTCGTTCACGTTTATGCAATTTGTATAATAAATATAGCAATTTTAATTATATACTTCCCCTTCAGTTTAATATATAAGAAACCCAACTTCCTTTTCTTGCTGAATTTCTAAAATAAATATTTATTAGCCTTTTAAAGATTATAATAAATAAGTACCCACCCCTGGCATTTAATATTATTTAAAAACTCGACTAGCTTTGTGTTTCCATATTTCTCTGCGTTATACAATTAATTAGGCCATCAAATACATGATACAAAATATAGAAAGCCGCCTTTTCTGCCATATTTATGACATTGAAAATGTCCATTAAAACCGTATCAAAATTAATGGGGTTCCAAATCATTAAAATCGCGACCTTCACTGGCAAAAGGCCAGTGCCAAAGTCAAGACGGGAAAGTGTGGGAGTTGACGACTTAATTTGATGTCAAATGGCGGAAAAGCTGATTGCGATTTGATGGGGGAAATGGGGAAAAGTGTGGGTTCGGTGGCAAGCTGCAGCTGCTGCAAATATGTGGCTCATTCGATGCAAATGAAGTGGCATGAATAAGTAAACGAACTATCTGCCATCGCATGCAGATGAGCTAGACACACCCACACTCGCACACTCGCACACTAGCACACTTGCTAGGATTTTTTGCCGGCACTCAAAAGGATATCTCATCTGTATCAAGTGCGTTGTTGCAACAACAACAACAAAAACAGCAGCAAATAATACTATATGGAGGGAAGACAACAAAAAAAAATGAAAAACAACTGAAACGAAATCGTGCAAAGTGTCTGTAAACATTTATTTCAAAAATTTATGAATATTGTTCTCGCTCAGCAAAGGCAGCAGCGGCGGCGACAAACAACAATTCTTAACTCTTACCCTGCATTTTCCCCAGCAGTTTTCCCCAGCGTTTTTCCCAGCATTTTCCCCCCCTGCATTTTCCCTTTCAGCTTTGAAATTGTTCAGCAATGGCTTTGTTTACTCGCTTTTCTTTGCGTGTATAGATGTGTGTGTGCGAGTGTGTGTAAGTTATTGTTTCGAGACATGATATATATTTTTGTTTTTTTTTTTATGGAATTCAGTCGGGCACATCCAGGCCCTGCATGGTTTCATTTTCATTTTAAAGGAAGGCTTTAAAAAGGGGTAATTTTGAATTCTTATAGAAATTATTATATAATGTTTATTCTAGTTTTTAACAAGTAAAAAGTTTGCTGGAGAATCAATATAATATAAATATAAGTTAAAGCATACATAATACTTATTAATTTAATTAATTCCTTAAGTTCCTTAAACTCCATTTTAAAGGACTTAAAATGGGTATTTATTTTAAGTTCTTATAGAAATGATTATATAATGTTTATTCTAGTTTTTAAAAAGTAAAAAGTTTGCTGGAGAATGAATATAATATAAATATGAGTTACAGCATACATAATACTTATTAATTTAATTAATTCCTTAAATTCCTTAAATTCCATCTTAAATGACTTCAAATGGGTATTTATTTTGAATTCTTATAGAAATGATTATATAATGTTTGTTCTAGTTTTTAACAAGTAAAAAGTTTGCTCGAGAATCAATATAATATAAATATAAGTTACAGCATACATAATACCTATTAATTTAATTAATTCCTTATATATTAGACTTCCAATTTCAACTATTTTAAATACCATTTAAGTATTTTTATCTCTCACTTTATTTCAAGAAGCTATATTAAAATAATTTAGGTTATAGGAAACTCTAAACATTTTGTTGAGTGATGTTACCTAAAATTAAATTAAATTTGTCTAAAGTGTCAAAAGTTTCTTGCAAATGAAATTAGTTTGTCTGTTTTCTCGGTTGGTTAACACCTAATTGTTGTTATAACATATTCCTGTACTTTTTTTTGCCCCTACAAATGTATCATTAGGGGCTTTCCCTATTTCCGCTCATGAAGAATCCAAATGTCGAGAAATAGTTTTTGCCTCGTTCTCCCTTTTTTTTATACCTTTCTCCTTTCTCTTTTTCGCATTACAAATGACAGCCGCCTGTCACACACACACACACACATGGGTAGAAAGTACACACAAATACACACACACAGACACGTGTAGGAGTCGTGCTATACATGGCCATTAGTGTTGTGTTGTTGTCCTTATCATGCACAAAAAAAGTTGTCGTCTCTGCTTAACTTTACGTCGCCTTACTCCACTTTCCTCCTGCAGAGGTCCTTCGAAGTGCCCCCGCTCTTAACACCCCATTTCCATCTATCTATTCCCCTCCTTTCCCCCTTTTTTTTATGTCTACACAAGAGAAAACTGAGGGCCACTGAGACCTATCTCTATAGTTTATATTATATATATAAATCACTAGTTCTTGGTACCAAAAAGTAGGTATTAAATATTTTCTTACTAATATATTATTTTATTTTCATATCTCAGTTTTATTTTAGGTTTATTTTTTGTTTGTTTCGTATATAAAACTGAGGGCCACTGAGACCTATCTTTATGGTTTATATTATATATATAAATCACTATTTCTTGGTACCTAAAAGTAGGTAATAAATATTTAGTTACTTATATATTATTTTAATTTTATATCTTAGTTTTATTTCAGGAGAGAGACCTATCTCTATAGTTTATATTATATATATATAAATCACTATTTCTTGGCACCTAAAAGTAAGCAATAAATATTTTGTTACTTATATATTATTATAATTTAAGATCTTAGTTTTATTTCAGGTTCATTTTTTGTTTGTTTCCTATATAAAATAGGTTTCCTGTGTTTAGCACTCAACTTAACTTTTTAAGCTCTAAATTATTGTTTTTAAATCCCTAAAAAAATGAGATGCTTCGTCACAGCTTACACATATTATTTTTGGGAAACTCAGACTATTTCTGGCCGTGTACAAGGGGGGGCACAAGTGTTGGTCAGAATTTTCGGTTGGGAAAACTTTAGTTGGTCAGGCAACTGAATTACCAGCTCAGCCCTTAACCCTCGACTCGCACCTCGTTTGTCTGTGTGTGCACACCCGCACCCGCACACGCACCCGACATTCCTGCTAGTTGTTATTTAATTATAATTTTTCATTCTCGGTTCGGGTGTGGAAAATGTTGTCATCGCACATGTTTGGATTGGAGACAGGGTCAAGGGGGTAAGGTGGCTTTGGAGCTCTGTGGGTGGTTTTTTTTTTTTTTTTTTTGACTCATCCTGGGGACTTTTGTCTGCGAGTATTTTGGGAAATCTTTTGTGTTGGCCCAACCACTATGCAAATGCAATTATAATTTCATATTTCAATTTGACTACAGTGTGGCACATAATGGGGGGAGACGAGCTTTTTTGAGGGATTATAATGGGGGGAGGGGTTATAAATTCAAGCAGGGATTTGCACACCAAACAAACGTTAAAATTTAAATGTTATTATGACTTTTTATTGATTATTATGGTTTAATATGGCTAGGAAATTATTCATTTTCCATTCCTAGTCTCCTTAGCTTTCTGCTCTTTCTTTACTTTCTATTTTTGTCAGACTTCCTCCATTTTGTGCTCCACTTTTTCCTTTTGGTTCTCCATTATTCATTGCTTTTCTCCTACTTTTTAATCACCTTGTATCACATTGTCGTCTTAATCTTGTCATTTTTCAATTTTCCATTTTCCCACAATTTTCATTTAGCTCACTTCCCCTTCCACATCCTTTTAATCGATTTTTGTATCTTCTTAAACCTATTTCAATCACTTCTGCATTTTTTCTTCACATTTTCTTTTGAATATTTGCCTTACTTTGATTTCCTTTAATCGCTTTATTTCGTTATGATATTTTCCCAGCATCGACCTTAATAAATTTCCAATCTAATTTCCCCTCAATCGCAACCCACAAATAGATTCGGATTTTATTTTCCGCACATATCATTATGCACATTGACAAAAACCGTCAAAAGAGAAACGACAAACGTAAACAAATTTCAAATAAACAACCGGAAACGGAAACCATATACAAAGTCTCTGCGTCACTTAACCCTCTTTCCATATGTTAGTATATATTTTAAGTACCAAGTAAAGATAAACTTTTAATTAGAAATACTTGAGGAACCATAAAAAAAGATTGCAATGAAAATATTTAAGAACTATTAAAGTCCTATATTTAATATAGGATATATATAGTTTTCCCTGTAACATTGACAGTTATTTAATTCTGGAAACTATAACTATAATTCTGGAATCTACTATTATCAATTAAATGATTGATTTTAGATATTAATGTTAACCCTTTCAAGGCGAAAAGAGTCGATTTCCCGCACATAATTTTCTTGCTGTTTTCCGGGACTTTCCCAAGGCTTGCCGAACATTTTAATGAGATTTTCAAATTCCACAGAAAATTCAAAACGTAGCTATTCAACTTTTTCTATATGTCCCCACTCACACTTTGCTCCCCAGCTGGCACTGTGTGTGTGTGTAAGGATATGTCTTTGTCTGTATTTGTGGCAACCGGCAACAAGCCAAGTTAATTAGCAAAAAGCAGATAACGTCACACAAAAAAGGAGCAACCAACTAAGGCCATCTTAAGGTCTGATTGAGCAGCGCAAAGGGGGTGGTGATAGCGAGAGCCACAGGGGCAGAAAAGGGGCTAAGATGAAGGCCAAAAGGGGAGGTAGGGGGGCGTGGCTGGATTCTGTGGGGACCTCCACTTAAGAGCGGGTTTTTGATGTCGGCGCAAATTGCAAAGAAAATGATTTATTATCTGCAAAAGGCAATTAAGTAAAATTGCTTGAAAATTATTTGCCTCCCTTTTTCCTAAAAAAAAAAAAAACCGAAACAGAAGCAAAACCAAAATAAACGCAAATGACAGCAACTCTTTTTGCCCCCCAGCCTCAGCAATCTTTAAGGAGAGCTTTAAGTCGTTATTTATTTATTATAATTTCCCCTTTTTCACATAAACAAATGCAGCTTACCTGTTTAAAATATTTTCAGAAATTATGGCCAAACAAAAAGCCAATTGAGCAGAAAGTTTTTCGGTATTTGCTGGTTCAGATGTTGGAAAACTATTTTGCATTCGTTAGAAAGTTAACAATTCAGCAACCAACTCGGTTAAAAGTTTCCTAGAATCGTGGTAATGCCATTTTAAGGCAAATTCAAAATAATAATTCTTAGGTATATACCAAAAATTTAATTATTTAAAAGGTATAACTTTTATGAGTTTGAGGTAATTTAGCCTAGCCTAAGTTATATTAGTAATATGAGCTTTAAATTAAATAATTTATTAAGGATTTCAACGTTTAATAAGGAGCTTTAAGCTGAATAATTTATAAAGGAACTAAATGTTTGAAAAGTAACTTTAAGCTTGATTAAATATTAGTTTCCATTAAGCCACTGAATAGAATTTTTCTGTAATTTTTTTCTGACTTTAAAACACCTTTCCCCGTAGTCCCTTGTCCTGTAATTCCTTTGCCTCATCCAACATGATTTATAAGTCGAATAAGAATTAGATGGAAGACAAGAAGAACAAGAGCGAATTAATTACGAATTCAAGCCCGAAGAGGTAATTAATTCACTTCATTTTCCCCAACTCCTCCGCACGGTTAGAAAGTTGACGGAAAACCAAACACGACTTGACTCGACGCGACTCGACTCGATTCAAGTCAACCATTTTGTTGACAGACAAACAAAAGTGCTGGCTAAATAAGCAAGCATGTGCGCGCACATACACGAATAGACGTGTATACATTACGCCAAAAGGATATTTCAAATATTTCTTTAGAGATTTCTCGCAGCTCTGAAAATAACTTATAATTGCTAATGCTTTTGTAACGCAAAACCAAGATTTACATGACTTAAGAAGAGCTTCTAAGTGGGGAAAATTATTTTAAAAGCAATTCTCAGAGATAATTCGAAATAAAAGTTAATTCTTGCCCAGATTATTTTAAAGTTAATATTAAAGCGGAAATGGAAAAGGTAGATACAGTTTTTAGGGTTTGTGGAATGTTCCAAAACCTTAAAAACAATATTTAATTTATTTAAGTTTCAATATTCTATATTATTTAGTTGCTTTTATTGAAAACATTCTGTCCAAAAATGTAAACTCTTTTATGAGGCTTTACAGAAAGTAAAAAATACTATTGCTTCCTAAATTTATTTATTTAGTTACCTATGTATTTTGATTGTTATATTCTTTAAAATATTAGTTGAGAATACCTGAACAATAATTAAATGCTTTTCCACAGCTTGGAAAAACTCTGGAATTAATTTGTTTAGTCAGAGACACCCACACATTTCCCGATTTATTTTGGGTTGGCTCTCCAAATATAACCACAATGTCACACATCATGGGAGAAGGCCCCTTTTTTTTATTTGTTTTTCTTGTTTTGAGGGAATTTGTCTTATTTACATTTGTCAAGCACTCCACTCACCTTTGACTGCAGTGTCTTCACTCTCTCGCTCGCTCTTTCACGTTGGCTTCGCTGCCTAATCCTCCTGTGATTTGCTTTGACAGGCGCAAAAAACAACAACAGCAGATGCGATTTAAAACACACACTTTCACTTGATTCAACTGTCGTACTTTTTTAATAACAAATCTTTTGGCTCAGTTGCCAAAACATCTTTATTTGCTCTCGAAATATTCAAATTTCTTAGCTTCGCTTTTAGCACACAAAACCAAAACAAAAAAAAACTGTTGCAGTTTTTTGAAAATTTTCCAAAAAAAATTGCCAACCGTTGCGACGTTGGGGAACCTGCGACTGCGCCTTTTTAAACTGTGACTGCTGACTTCCGGATGTGGAACTGTAACTGTAACTGTGACTGAGTCAGAGAATTCTGAGGCTGAGGCTGAGGCTGAGTACCGAACCGCACGAGAGTCTGTTGACGAATGACTTTGAATCGCCGCTGTTCGCCTTTACTAACAGCGGGAGGACAACAAGTTGTTATGCCCTTAACATTGCTGTTACGAGTCTGTTCGAGTTAACAGCAAAGAAAAAGCTCAAAGAAACGAAAGCTTAGCCGGTGCAAATTCGGCCTGAGGTTTACAGTTACATAGATGGCGACAGGTCTGTGCTTGATCAAGTTTCACACAAATACAGTAGTCTCTAGACATAAGAGCCAGCTGGAAACCTTATCCCAAAATAATAATTCATAATTTGTAAGATGAAAATCTTTTATTTTCCGTTTTTTTTTTCTTCTTTTGTATGAAAATTTCTCCTTATATTCATCGGTCGACTTCCTGCGACTTCTATCTATATAAAAAAAAAACACTGACTCTTCAACATATTTTTTTTTCTTCCAAAAAACAGAAAAAGAATGACAGTCAAGGATCGGAAATGAATGTGGGGAAAAACCGCGAAATAAAACGCAAAAAGTTAATCAATTGATTTGTAATAATAGGACTAATTAAATTTATCGTACAAGTGGAAGGTTCTGTTCTTTTGTCTTACATTGCAATCAATCAAATGCTCTCTTCCATCTTTCGCCTGGCTTCATTCTAACTTCTGCATTCTTCTAGGCCTTTTCATCAACTTTACATCATGTGTCTTCAACAAACGAAGACGATTCTCAAGAAATTTCATTAGGTTACATTTTTTGTTAGGGTTTTTCATCGTTTTTTGTTTGTTGTTTTTATGGAGTATGTGCAGAGTTTGGGGCATTGGAAAATTGAAATTTCTAAAACAAAACTGTGGAAACATTTGTTTGTTGGATTTAAAGACTAACAATCTCGCGATAAACGATTAAAAAAAATAATGGATAGTGTGTATCTCTAGAGATGATCGAACATGACATCGTACATAACTAATTAATTACGAAACTTTATATGCTGCCTCCCTACAGGATGAAAAATGGTGGTTTATTGCTGCTCCAGCTTCAGTTGGTGTTGTTGCTGCTGCTCTTGTTGTTGTTGGTGTTGGGGATATGCAGTCTTAGAGCGGATTGATTGATTTAATCATCACCAGCAGATCGCTTGACCTTGCGCTGCTTCGGGCTCTGCTGGCTGGAGGCCTTGGGGCTGGCCTGCTTGCCGGGCTTGGGCGAAGTCTTGGGCGTCTTAGACTTGGGCGGGGATTTCTCTGCAAAGGGAGATATAAATTCATTAGCATTAATCGATAGGGTTTATATTTCCAGTGCTTACGCAGCGCTCGCAGCGTCTCCTGTGGCACCCAGTCGTAGTCGATGGTGCTGTCGTTGGCGGTTCCTGTCTCGATCACCTTCTTGGCGGCGGCACGCTTGCGCTTGCCAGAGCTGCCCAGCAGGTATTGCTGACCAATGACCAGGAGTAGGACAAAAATGCCCGCCAGCAGAACGTACAGGAAGAAGGTCTCGCCATCGAGGCCCTCATCAACCTCCGAGATGAGAACAGTTTCGTTGAAGACAGCCTCGTTGAACTGAATGCCATTGGCATCGCGGTAAGCCAAAGCAATGTTCAATCCAAAGGGACGGCCAGCGAACTGATCCGAGGGCACGAAGGTGTACGAAACGGTCGACTCGAATCCGGGCTTCACCTCACGGTTGTAGGCCACCGCCGAGAAGTTCTGGATGAAGTAGTTAAAGTCCATGGGGTAACGGAACGAGGCCTCCACCGTCTCGATCACAAACTCCTCTGCGCCCTTGTTCGTGAATCCGATGAGGAACTCCACGGGCTTGCCACCGGGCAGATCCAGCTGCTGGCCAGGCGTGTACAGGGGTTTCGTGAATAACAGATAGGTGTCCGCATTCGGAGAGGCGCTGCTGCCCGAATCATTATCCTCTTCCGCCTCCGCATCCTCACCGGTCACCGCACCCTCCTCACTGTCCACATCCACCAGATCATCCTCAACCGCCTCGGCATAGGCACCAAACTTGTTTGCTATAAGAGAAGAGAGGAAATCTGGCTGAATATGGGCAATTCAAAAGGTAACAATAAATCAATAAGTAATACCTTTACCTATCAGGTAACAATACTGAGGAAAATAGGAATTAAATAAAAGAAATTATTGATATTATTATGTCATATTGTAGAATATCAGAGAGATGATCAAAACTATATTCCAAATACGAAATCAACAACGACCTGACCCTTATATTTATAGAGCTTATGACCTTGATCTTCACAAACAGCGTTTAAGCTAAGACTTTCCTAAATTATACTTAACCAATTTGTGTGAAACTTATTATTATTACTGGAAACCCTCTAGGACATCATTGTGTAAGGTTTAAAGCTTTGATCTCGAAAATTCACTAAGATATTAGCATATAACCCAATTGATTTCCAAGACAGCTGCACTATATAATAATCAGAATTGCATGAAACTTGGGAATATCACAGGAAAACCTAAAAGTTAGTATTGTGCAAGGTTTTGACGCCTTGATCTTCAAGAATAGCCAAGATATTTCCACTTCAATCGGCCGAAAGGCATGAGTAAGAGCGAGAGGGCGATATGTTGGTCTGCGTGCCAACTCAACAGTTTTCAAGTGTCGCCGCGAAAATACGCCGAAAATTGTGAATGAAAATGGCCCAAAAACGTTGATATTAACGGCTTTGCCGGGCCAAAAATGCCGTATGATGGTCCACGTAGCAAACGCAGCGTCGGCAGTGCCACGTATGCGTCGCCCCCGCCCCTCCTCTTACACCACGAACAGTCTTGAGCGTCCGGCGGAATCGGTGTTATTTATCGCAGCAATCCGGCGAAGTACTTACGCGCCGAGAAGGTGGTGATGACGATGGGCAGGACCATCAGCATTAGGAACAGCAGGTGCTTCATCTTGTGGTTTTTTTTTGGCTGCAATTCAATGCGCGGCACTCGGGAAATCAGAGATGGGGAACAGACACAAACGCACGCACAACCGTCGCGATCGGGGGAAATTGGCAGAGTGACGAAAACAGTGGCGGCGACAGCCGAAGTGGCACGAAGTCGTCACGACTTTCACTGTCAAATGTCTACGTGGTGCCACGTCTAGGGTTGCCAGGCCATCGCAGCGAACGCCGACAGTTGACCTTTCGCATCGCATATTTCCCCTCGGATGTACATGATTCGCAAACGGATCAATGAAACTGGCAACGATATAATTATTTTTAGTCTTTGCCATCTCTCGTTTGTATTATTAATACGAAAACTGGAACAAAATAATCTGTTTTCCTCGCCTCGGCAACTCAGGTTTAGTAATTAGTACTGGAAAACGCGGCAACTGTCAAAGTTCGGGTATTTACGAAATATTAACATAAAAAGCAATCAAGTGGGAATTAAGCCACTTGCAGACAGTGAAAATAAATTTATTTGTATAATTTCTCTAACCAAAACGCCTTATTAGCAGTTTTTCTAACAAATGTCATTAACAACACTATTTCGCTATCGATATATCGCAAGTTACCAAATTAATGTTAGCTATTTTTAGCTATAAAATCTGAGTATTTAGTTTTTAAAGATATCATGTGATATGAGGTTTTATGAAAATTGTATAATTTTTTAAGATGTAAAGTAATAACTACCGTAAAATATATACAAGAACAAAAAATTGTATATGTTAGATATTATTTTTTAATCGCTTTGCCCTATCTTATCAAGTCACCACTTTGTTCAAGTGACCAGTTCCAGTAACAAGTAGAACTACTAGTTGTAACTAACAAATATTACAAAAGTTTCGGTTTTAAGAATAAGAAATTCGTCTATTTTTCCGCAGTATCGGTGCCCGCTAATCGATAGTTGAACGTGCCACCTATCGCACTATCGCACTAGAAGCGCGGCCAACTTCACGCCGCCGCACCGATAACCACTGAACTTCCTTTTTGCTTGCGGCTGTCAATTGAAGCGCATCTTGCACGTGAATTTTCTCTACGAAATTTCAGCGAATTTGGAATAGCCATGGACAAACCAGTTGTGTGGGCTCGCGTCATGAAGGTCCTCGGCCGCACCGGCTCCCAGGGCCAGTGTACCCAGGTCAAGGTGGAGTTCCTCGGCGAGCAGAACCGCCAGATCATCCGCAACGTGAAGGGACCCGTGCGTGAGGGCGACATTCTTACCCTGCTGGAATCCGAACGCGAGGCCAGAAGACTCCGCTAACGGGGATGGAGATCCAATACTGCTCTTGATCTATTTAGAAGGTGAGTGGCTCTAGTTCACCCAAAACACCCATTAAATGCCTATTTCCTCTCTCTTTCAGATACTTTTGATATATTGTTTGCACGAGGCTCTGGCATCGCAAAATCGTTATAAACAAATGCAAATATACAGTTAATTCAACCCCCAAAAGTTGGCAAAATGTGTTTTAAATAAATCTCAAGTAGTGGACACCCCTTGAAAATACAAAACAACAAAAAACCAATTGTCTGGATATCATTTATGGAATCTTTTTTTTAATGTGAATTTGTTTGTGTGGAGTGAAAATTTGAAGCATGTGCATGGCGAAGTGTTGAAGGAATATGAATCATGGCATTACTTGTAAATTAAATGGGAAAAATCCATAAGAGGCAGCAGAAACAGAAACTTCTTTGAATTTTAAGGGAAAATCGATGAGGGGCAACAGAAATTGATGTTTACATGTTCTCAGAACTCAAATTCCCGCGAAAGGCATGATAAATTTCATCTTTATACGGCCCGAGCTGTCTTAATACCATTACAAATGGAATGAATGCATTATATTTTATGAAAATGTAATAATTCTCATATGGAGCTCTTTTGTTTATAGCTGAAATCACTGCTGTTAGATTACAACGCTATTCTTTGACATTTACAAATTGTTTACATTGAATTCAAGGAATTATAATGATGTCTTCTCACATTATTTCTCGAAACCAATCCCTAATGTGTTTTTATTATTTAATGAAAGTGCCTGCAAACAAATTGTGCATATAAATACAAGATTATAGTTATAAAGCTTATACTTCAATAATTCAATTACAATTACTACCAGATTTTCCCTTAAATTTCAAGTATTAACAAAAGTATTATAGAATAAGGGAATCTTAGTTCACTTCCAGTTTGTTTACATTTAATTCTATAAAAAAATGTTATAAAGTAGCTGATTATACCAGAAACTAAAAAAGTCTAACATTTCCCTCAAGAAAACCATACAATGATTTTGCTCATCACAAAGAAATATCCATATTACCTTTCAGTTTAGGCCACCACTTTACTTTGTGGATCACCATCCAGTCTTTTATGTTTTTCCTGTGAGAAATCCAAGGGATATTTCAACAATCGTTCGATTTTGGCCAAACCCAATGAAATTCGGGCTTCTACATGTTCCGGCAGCTGGAGATCGGACTTAAAGGCCTCCAGAGACGATTCTCCGAGTGCAAACTTTGGATGGAGCTGTCGGAGATGCAGTTCCACATATTTCGTTTGATTTTGCAATGATATCAAGGATTCCTCGAAGAAATTAAGAAGCTCCCTTAAAGAGAGAGGGACTGCCCATCCTTCTTGTTCTTGAGTCAATTGCAGGCATTCTTTTTCGAGCTCCAATACTTGGACGGATATTTCAGCTAGTTCATCGACTAACTTTAATCTGTGACAAATACAAATAAAGCAATGAGTGGAAATTTTAAAAGCAACTTCAGCAGGGGATTGCCGCGGCGCCACTTACATGCTGTCGTAAAGGGCTTGATAAGCTTCTTGACAGGCAGAAAGTAGGGAAAACGATGCTGCTTCATTCTTTCTTTATGAAAAACACATAATTAGAGATATTTAACTAGTAGTAATGCCATTGTCTTACCCCTTAACTAAGCGATATCTCTGATTCAGTTCCCACAAACGGTTCGCTTGGGTCAGCAACTCTGGTGTTTTCACCGCCTTCAACGTTTGGTAACTCCTTATGGAGGTGACCAATCGCTGGATCTGTTGCCCCAGGATCTTGTTATAGTATTCAAGGCGCTCTGGCGGCAGAGACATGCCGATAATGTTGTATTTATTAACCCAAAACAATTTTAGTAATTTGCTTGGCACATGGCCGGCCAGCGTCGCTTGCCAACACTGGGCAGTGTTGGTAGACGTTACTGAGGCGATATATTAATACCTATTTTAAGGTTTAACATAGTGCTAGGTAATAAGCTAACTTAGAATAACTAAATATGATGTCTATTGTGATATATATTTCAAGCAATGAGTTTTTTTTAGACATTCTTAAAAAAAAGTATCGAGTTCACAAATATTCATCGCCGCAGAAAACAGCTGAGAAGCAAAAACAAAACAGATGAGCAGTGTGACCAGGTATTATTCACTCAGTGTGCTTGCCGTTTTTTTTTTTGTTGTTGCCATAACACGACCGTAGAAATTATTTAACATTCAATGAAACTCCTCTAAATTGTCTTTTATCACAGAAAACCCGGAGCGAGATGCGACTTATCCGCATAACGGCTCTGCGCCAGCGTCTGGCTGACAAGCTGGTGATGCCGGAGCGACTGAAGGACACGTTCGTGGAGAAGTGGCTCAAGTACTGGAACGGCCTCATGCGCGACTACTCCGAGGTTGCGGTCGGTGTGGTTCGTGAATCCTACGCGCGCCCCAAGAAGGCTCTGGTCTACGGTACGGGGCTGGTTCTGCTCTACCAGGCCGCTTGCAACAATCCCGGCGAGGAGTGCTTTATGACGCTGCTGCGACGGGACACCAACCAGATGATCATGGTGGCGCCGGAGCAACAAAATCCCGTGGCTGCGGAATACCTACTCACCTTGGAGCGGGCCATTAACCAGAAGAAGCTCCGTCTGCTTTCGCTGGGCATCTGCACGCTGCTCTGGGTGGATCTGTACGATGAGGACGATTGCACATATCCCGCCATCTGCGAGTACACCAAGGTGGGCTTCCTCAACTTCCACGAGCGTGTCATCGATGTGGGCTTCTGGAACGAGTACTGGCGGCTCAAGTGGAAGATGCGCAACTACGATGTGAATTACCTGTGAGGGATCTGGATCTGGACTCCGCCTCCCCTGAAGCTGCCTTAAGTTAACTATAACCTTACGATGTTGTTGCTCCCTGTTTAAGCCAACCAAAAATACAATATATATGTATGTTTGTAGTACAAAATTCTGTCAAGTCCTGGCGCCTAGAGCTATAGCTGTAGACGCCTCTCTGTCTTCCCACCTGAATCTTAAAGACTATAAGAGTTAGAAGAGCTTCCCAAGTTTTAATAGCATTATTTTAATATCATACAAAGACTTCTTTTTTGTATTGAATCAGGCACTAACGTCTCCATTGTGGTTTGGTACGCCCTAGGAGCCACTGGCTGGAGCTGGCGGTGCTTCCACAATCTTCTTTGGTTTAAATTGCGCCTCCAACAGCTCTTGACAATCCTGCAGCTTGGCCAGATTATTGATCTTGCCCTGGAAGCTGCCCTCCTTGCCATTTCCCTTGCCCTCGAGTAGGTCAAGGAACTGCGGTCCCAGCTGCTGGACAATTTCCGGATCGCCACGCAACACCAAGTGACCCTTGGCACTGCTACCAGCGGACACGCCCTCGGAAACGGTCAGAAAATAGAAGATTTCCTCGGGTGCCACTCGGAGGAACGTATTGATGAAATCCACCTCGATACCATCGCGCCGATGGAGGCAAAAGTACTTGGGACGCTCTTTTTTGGGCAAATCCTCCAGCCGCTCGGCCTCGGCAGTGGCGAAGTCCTTGAGGAGCTGCTGAAACGATTTACGGGTGCCCTTCACATTCTGCTGCAGCTTCTGGAGAAGATCCAGGTGTTGGGCGGGACCACCTCTGTAAAGTGAGGCTAGGATTAGGTAAGGAATTGGAAAACAACCTTAAGAACTCACTTTAGGGCCTGCGTGAGCTGCTGTTCGCGCTGGAAGACCTCTCCAAGCTTGGTGAGTACCCTTTCTCCGACCACAAAGTGCACATGGATATTGGTTTTGACCTTCTCCGCGTACAGCAGCTTGACGCACTGCAGCTGGGAGAGATTCGTGACGTGGGTGCCACAGCACATGTTGCTCTCAATGCCCTCGATGCGCACGACCCTGGCCAGGCCCTCGTGATCCTTGGGCAATCCCCTGGGCGCCCTGGCGTCCTGGAACTCCTGTGCCACCTCGGGATCAACGAGTAGCACCGTTACCTCGCGTCCCTCGCGAATCAAATCATTGGCTTGTCGCTCGATAAGATCCAGCGACTCCCGACTGATCAGATGGGGCGTGCTCAGCTGGATGTAGGATGTGCTGGAGCCCAAGGACCAGGAGGTGGTGTCATACTTGAACTCTCGGTCGAACAGAGCCGTGATCAGGTGCTGGCCCGAGTGCTGTTGCATGTGGTCCAGCCTCCGCTGGAAGTCCAGCACCAGGAGCACCTCCAGGCCCGCATCGAAGCTCCGCGGGGAGTCCACAAAGTGAACGGCCGTGGTACCCTTGCGCTGGACACTCTTCACCGAGAACCCATCCAGGGTGCCGTAGTCGCAGGGCTGGCCGCCGCCCTCGGGAAACAGGATGGTGTCCTCGCAGATCACATTGAATCCCTTAAGGCTCTGGACTTCGCCATCGGCATTAGTCCAATCCAGAGTCGCGAACTCGCTGCTGACAATTTTTGTCTTGAACTGAAACAAGAAATTGGTTAACAATTATGTAATTAGGTGCTGTCGAGGGTGGATAATATAGTCACCTGCTTCAGGAAGCTGTCCTCCTGGCACTTGAAGACCATCTTTTCATTCAGTTAACCCAATTGCCAGTCAACTGTTCAAAACAATAAAACTTATGAGTGATTCTATCAACAAGTGTTCATTTTTGCGGAGAGTTCATTGCCAGTTCATTCTAGAGATGCGCAAATATATACTTACGGGGTAACAGTCACACTTTATTAAATTAATTAAAGTTTCGTTGAGTTTTTAGTTTAGATACTTATTAAAATTATACTTGTTTTTATTATTATTTTTATTATTATTATTATTATTATTATTATTATTATTATTATTATTATTATTATTATTATTATTATTATTTTTATAATTATTTTTTTATAACATACGTCCATATATTACCGCGTTCAGAGTAACAGTTATCTGTTACAGGATTTTTAAATTGTGCAACACTGCTTGAAATTTCGTAGAATCGACAGAGATGTTCAAAAGACATAAAAAAACAGAAATAGTTGATACAATAACTAACTTTTTTTTATTATTATTAAATTATATATTAAATTATTAATTTTGTATACTTAATAGAGTTACCTAGCTCAGCACTCTTCTCCTTTTCTGTTTCAATCTCGCTTTAATTCACAAGATCGCTCCATCTCGCTCACTTTCGTGGGCTCTCGAAAAGAAATTTATTTTTTAAGTGAATTTTTCTGCATTTAAAAGCTCTAAACAATGCTTAATTTTTGTGCTTTATTAATTATATAATTATTATTTATTAAACTATATATTCTACATATAATTTTTTAATTCTCCTACTTTCGTTGGGTTGCCATATCAGCGGCAGACGGCAGGGCTGCCACTCTGGTGAAAGTACTGGGCGAAAGCTGGCGATGACATTGCTATGGCTATCCCGCTCTCGGTCACTGCTCTCTCGCAAGCATACGCGCGCAGAGAGAGAGAGAGGAGAAGAGGTGGAGAGCGAAAGAGAGGCGGACTTTTCGTCCTGTTACGTCTTTCACTGCTCAACAGTTTCCTGCCAATGTCCCGTTACGACACACCGTTACGTTATTCCCAGCCAGCATAACGGGAGCGACGGATTCGTGGGCTTTAATCAAGTTTAAATCCAACCACCTGCCGTTAATCAACAAGGATAATCACCCAGATCCACGTCGCGTCTATTACGGCCTTCCCGCGATATCGTCTATTATTATTAACCTTATCAATACCTTGTTTTGTTTTCTGTGACTTCCGAACGTTTTTTTTCACGAGTGTTTTTTGTCGGTTATATAAGAGAGGACACCGTTAAAACCGTTCAACAGTTCCACCAAGAAGGATACAAGCAAAGTAATGCTGCTGCGAGAATAGATAAAATGCCATTCCCCCCCATTTGCATGCTAATATTATACAGTAAAAATGTAGGTCCCAGGTCCATGTTCCACCCAACATTAAATTTAAATTAAAAACTCGCCTGCATTGTCCTGGCAACTAAAACCTAAATTAATTGCCACCAGACTCTGGGGGAAGAAAAAGTACAAATTCCATTACACTGCATTAGTTAGTGGGTGGAAAATGTGACGGGGGGCGTCTGGCGGGGTTCTAAAAAGGACTTATAGTTGATTGATTTATTGTGTGTGCCCAGTCACGCATATCCCATAGCTGTCGTGGTGTTGGTGAACGTGTGTCTCTGTGTGTGTGTGTGTGTGTGTGTGTCTGGGCCTGTTTCCCTTTTGCATGAGTTGATTGATGGCAAAATGGCAGAGAGAGAAAAGATATAGAGGCAAGAAAAGCATGGTCAACAAGGATTTAATTATTTATTTTTCCTTAATTTTAATTATATAGAGTTTTATTTTAAGTCTAGTTAAATAAATGTTTTATTTACCTGCCAAGTATTATACATTTAATTTGTTATATCTTTTAAATTGCTTCTTTTGTCTACATTTAATTCCAAAATATTGAAGAGTACTTATAAATTATATTTAGACGCCTTAATTTCTTACGCTTTAAAAAGATTTCTAGAAAACAAATATTTGTTTAACGAAAATTACTAAATTCCGCGTCCTATTTTTTTCGAAATATATATATTTTTCTCCCTGTGCAGTGCATGCATTGTGTACGATTATTAGTAATTTGTATGTAATTTCACTCAACAAAAGCAGCTAGCAGCACTGCGATGGCGTCTACTACTAATGCACCGTTATCACCAGCAATTAAGCACTAACAACAGCACCAAAGACAAACAATAGAGACAGCATTAAACTGAAACTATATTCACACGACGATAACAACAACAAAAACCACTTTAAGAGCATGAAGCTCCTTATTTAGCGACCAGAAAGTATGCAACGAAAAATGTCCAGCCAACTGTTAGTTACCTGAACGCAACACCAGGCGGCGCTAGCTTACCAGCTAAGGAAGAGCGAGAGAGAGCGACAGAGAAGAGGAAACGGAAGTGACCGACACACACACACACACACATACGCAGAAAACAGCCACAGTACACACCCACACGCACAGCACCTGTAAAAGAAACACACACATAGAATACTCCCATAATAAATAACAAAAATAATAATAATAAACCGAAATAATGGCCAACACAGCTCAGTTACTGCGTCGCCAGAGTTCCCGGGATATAGTCCTTAAAAGCCAGAAAAGCATCGATCAGCTAGAATTGAGGGTAAGTCAATAAAACTGAGAAAAATAGAATATAAAAATATATAATATAATAATATAATATAATTATTATCTATATATATTATAAAATTAATATCTTTGTATTTAAGGAATCCTTTTAATATAGATTTGTTTATTTAATCCTTTCACAGGAACTTCGCGGTCGCTTGGTCCCCAAGGAGCATGGCGTCAGTCACCATCATCACACGTCGCTGCATCTGCACCAGCCGCTGTATGGAGCGACCAATCAAGGCTTTATGTCCGATGCCTTCGACGAGTCCTCGGAACTGGAGCAGGATCCGCCGCCCTTTGGCTCCGAGGCGAGCACCTCAAAGGCCAAGGCCGAGCTGGTGGCCAATGCCTCGGCGGACCAGCAGCAGGACATCGTTGAGGGGGAGAAGGAGGGCGAGGAGCGCGAGAGCTGGGACAGCAAGATTATGTTTCTCCTGGCCACCATTGGGTAGGGCTTCTCTATAATATATTTCCTTGTTAATATATGATTTAATTGATTTAATTTTTTTCTGCCCCACCAGCTATGCCGTGGGCTTGGGCAACGTGTGGCGTTTCCCGTACTTGGCCCAGAAGAATGGCGGCGGGGCCTTCCTGGTGCCGTACTTCATCATGCTGTGCATCCAGGGCATACCTATCTTCTACCTGGAACTGGCCATTGGCCAGCGGCTGCGCAAGGGCGCCATCGGTGTGTGGAGCCAGGTGTCGCCGTATCTGGGCGGGATCGGTATCTCCTCGGCGGTGGTCAGCTACATAGTGGCCCTGTACTACAACACGATCATTGCCTGGTGCCTGATCTATCTGCTGCACAGCTTCGAGTCGCCGCTGCCCTGGGCGGACTGCCCAACGAGGCGGTACAAGAACTTTACCTATGATTATGAGCCGGAGTGTGTGGCCTCGTCGCCGACGCAGTTTTATTGGTACCGCACCACGTTGCAGTGCTCGGAGAGCGTTGACCTGCCGGAGAACTTCAACTATCACATGGCCATAGCGCTGATTGTCTCCTGGTTTCTCGTCTATATCTGCATGGTCCAGGGCATAACGTCATCGGGAAAGATTGTCTATATGACCGCCATATTTCCGTATGTCGTCCTCATTATCTTCTTCTTTCGGGGCATCACACTGAAGGGTGCCGCCGATGGGGTGGCCCACCTGTTCACGCCCAGGTGGGAGACCCTGCTGGATCCTGTGGTCTGGCTGGAGGCCGGCACTCAGATCTTCTTCTCTTTGGGCCTGGCTTTTGGCGGCCTAATAGCCTTCAGTTCATACAATCCGGCCAATAATAATTGCTATAGGGATGCACTTCTTGTGTCGCTGACTAACTGTGGGACCTCCATGTTCGCCGGAGTTGTGGTGTTCTCTGTGATTGGATTCAAGGCCACGGCCACCTTTGATCGGTGCACCGAGGAGCGGAATGGGTTGATATCGCAGAACAAGACGCACAACCTGCCAGTGTGTGATCTGCAAACGGAACTGGCCAATGTGAGTGTTGGGTACATGAAATATTAATAGATCTAAGATAGGAGAAATCTGGGTTGAAATAGAATATATATAACTTGTATTTCCTCTATTTCAGAGTGCCTCGGGCACTGGTCTGGCCTTTATTATATTCACGGAGGCGATCAATCAGTTTCCGGGTGCCCAACTCTGGGCGGTACTCTTCTTCCTGATGCTGTTCACCCTGGGCATAGATTCGCAGTTTGGGACACTGGAGGGCGTGGTCACCTCGCTGGTGGACATGAAGCTGTTCCCCAATCTGCCCAAGGAATATATAGTGGGGGTAAGGATATAACTCTTACTCCTAATAATATATCCAATATTTATTTATAATATTTGTTTTGGTAGGGACTGTGCTTCTCCTGCTGCCTGATTTCCATGTGCTTTGCCAACGGTGCCGGCAGCTATATATTCCAGCTAATGGACAGCTTTGCCGGCAACTTCCCGCTGCTGATCATCGCCCTGTTCGAGTGCCTCTCGATTAGCTATATCTATGGAGTGCGTCGGTTCTCGGATGACATCGAGATGATGACCGGATCGCGGCCGAACTTCTATTGGATGTTCTGCTGGAAGTACCTGTCGCCCTGTGCCATGGTCACCATCCTGTTGGCCTCGTTCTATCAGCTGCTAACCGAGGGCAGCAGCTATCCGGCCTGGATTGCGGCCAAGGGATCCACCGAGTCCATGGAGTGGCCCCACTGGTGCATTGTCATAGCCTTCTTCCTCATCCTCTCCTCCATCCTGTGGATACCCATTGTGGCCATTCTCCGGTAAGCATATATAGTATTAAATATATTATATATTAAATATATTAAATATATTATATATTAAATATATATAATACATATTCCGCAGCCTGTGTGGCATCAAGGTGGTGGAGGACTCGGATCCCGCCTGGTTCCCGGAGGCGGAACTCAAGGAAGTCCACGGCATTGTGCCCCACGAACCAACCGAGCTGGAGCGAAGTATCTTCTGCTTCAATATGGACGGAACGGAGGGCATGTGCTGCCCCAAATATGGCCTCCCAGAGAAGTCCCTGGAGGAGGAGGAGTAAGTGGACTTTAGGAGACACTTCACGACGACGACAATAACTATTGGAGTGGACTCCAAGCCGAAATCGCTATGTAAATATGGACAATAACTAAGCACTCACCGATGTTGGGCGGCATCGATATCAACACTCCTATATATGGTCCCAAAGACTGTTAAACAAAAAAAATACAAAACGAAAAACGAAAAAAGATAGAGAAACCACAAAAACAATAAGGAAAATAGGAAAAATAGCAATAGTAACAACAGGAACGGTGAAAACTCGACGCTGGATGCGCGGTTTCATTCAAGCAGAAAGCTCTGCGAAAAACAAAAGCCGAAAATCTATAGAAAATTATTTAGTATTTCCGCATAACTTCATTAGCATGTGGCCATATCATAATCATAATCATAAAGTCATAATTAAGCCCGGTTTGATTATCGTTTTCCATTCGCTTTGGCCATCGGAGAGAGTATTGAGTTGTTACTATATATATACCTTTACCTTTATGGCAGGCAGCCCTTGTAGGGGCTCTACATATCCGATTTCGTATAGCCGCACTTGATTTGGAAACCAACTGTAACTTGCTGACTATATATACAATAACTATATATACGAATAACTAATATTATGGGGCGCGCTGTATTCTAGACAATATTTGATTTTGACTCGATTAATGTTAAGCCATAACCATATCATGCGAGCATAGGGCACCACCTATAAGAGATATATATTACACTATGTATAACGTATTATTAACTATACCTATCACAGTTCATTCTCTGTTGTGATCAGCTCTTGGCTTTCTGTGTTTATTGTTGTTATCGAGGATAATGTTGCTCATACCACACACATCCGAAACTATGCTAAACTTTACCGTCTTAGTGTTATAGAGAGAGAGGGTTATAATGGTTATAATGGGACGGGGATATTGGATATATGTACACGTGTGTTATGTTTCAAGCTCTAACCGAAAGTTATACGATACGAATATTAATTGTTGAAACCAGAATATCATCGCCATAACTCTCCACTTCACTCCACTCCATTGTACTTATGATCTACACACTCGAGATTAGTTAGGAACTGGGGATCGCATCTATATTTAGGAGTATATCTCTAGATATATTATATATATTTACATTTACATATAACAAAACGCAAACGCAACCGTTCAACTTACCCAAAGGAAAATAATAATAAATAAATAGGTGGAAAAGGAACTCTATATATATATACATATACATAACTGAAGCAGGCAGCTTAAAGGTTTAACGACTCACGATATCATCGCATGGACGAACTATTATACAAATTAACGAAAATATATAAGCATATATATTTGTGTCTGTTGAAGTTTGGTTAAAGGGTGAGTGAGGTTATCTATTCCAGAATATAAAAAGATAATACCTCTTTTGCTTTTTGAGTAAGACAACCTTTAGCATTTATCCCCAGCCCCGAAAGCAATTGATTTCTATGTATTATAAATTTCACATTTATTTACGGTATATCTATACATATACATCGATATATATTATATACATCTATTTAGAAAGAAGAACAAATATATATTATACATGTATTAAGTGTTATTGATGTTGACAATAAAAGAAACCCATACGAAACGAGTTTTAAACTAACAAACGAAACAGATGAGATATAGACAACCTTCTAACACACGACACACAACCAACCCACAGTTTGCAAAAATCCAAAAATATTTATAAAAAAAACTAAGAAACACGTAATAATATATATATTTGCGGCGATGCAATAATTATTCAAACGTTCGAAGCGGATTCGACTATTATTACGATTATTGTTGTTATGTTTCTTTTTGCTCGCTCTCAAAATGTCTTGTAATTGATGTAAAATTCACTCATTCGTACTGATCACATAAATTAGTGATGATGATGATGATTAAAGGTAATAAATTACTAATATTTAATTCGCAACTGATAAATAATAAAGAGAATTCCAACTAAATGACAATAAACAATATAAAGCCAAGGCTCTAATTGTATTTTAATTGGTTTCAAAAATTATATTTATGCGGGCTTGTTATACTTATATTTTGTGCATGGACTTTAAGCTTAGTTTATTTTTATTTTGTGTATAAATTTTAAGCATAATTAATTTTTAGAGGCTGGTCAGGTATCCAGAAATTGCACTCCTTAAAACAATTATTTTGAAATTTCCATAAATAATGAGCTTCCTTAGAACTTCTTTAGGATCAGTGAAGCTCGGTCAAGACGTTGCTGCAAGAAGTACACTGAAATATATTGCGTTGTGTATTTTTCACAAATTAAAATAATATTTTTAGCATTTTTTTACCAAGTATTTACATTGATTTTATCTTTTAAAAATAATATTAATAATAACTTGAGTATTACCTATATTATTATATTTAATTTTTATGTATTATAATATAACTAAAAGTTATTTTATTTAAAAATAATATAAATTATAATTTGAGTATTATTTACTTTATTTATTAATTAATTAATTTATTTATAATTTA
>VNKC01004535.1:0-26928 GCA_008042775.1 Drosophila pectinifera | reverse complement strand
TGGCTGTCTTAGCGCTTTAATAGCTTGCAGATGTTTTTCTAAAAACTGCAATACGTTTCGCAGTGTCTGGACTTCTCTTGTTGTATTTGAAGCGTGCTCATAATTCTGTTGTCCTAGACGATCAAATTTTCTTAACAAAATTCCAGCAATGTATACATCGTTGTCGTCTAATGCTATGCCCATGCCTTTTATGGCATGAGTGCATTTTTGTGTCGTGTCCAGCATGTTCTGAACACTTCTTTCAGATTCGCTATTCATCATAGGCAAATCCAGAATCTGATAAGAGTTTTTTAGCTGTCGTTTGTTCTCATAGCGATTTTTTAATGTCTAACGTTACGTTGTAATTTTCGTTTGTTATTAGCAAATGCTTTATTAAATAAGACTCTTCGCCTTTCACGACTTCCTTTAGTCGTATTAGCTTCATCTTGGGCTTCATATGTTCATCGTTGTCTATCATTTCCGTAAACATGTCAAAAAATCCTGACCATGCCGAAATGTCTCAAAAAAATGCTGGGATCTCCATCTCCCTTACTGATACTCGTCGTTCCTCGAATTTATTCTGTTGTGTTCAAATTTCCTTTTCTCTTTTATTCATTTTTATTTTTTCATACCCATCAAGAATCGTCTGGGCTACTTGTCCTTTTGTTTTTAATTCTCTAAAAATCTCGGTAAGCCGCTGAAAATCTTCAATATATTTCAAATATATGACTTGTAGTTTCGGTTCCATTTCTGCCATCTCTTGAAGCGCCTGTCTTGCCTGGTGATACTCACGTAGGCGTATCTCCTGGTCTTCAGCCATTTGCACTATAGAATCGTTCATCGTTTGTTCGGCGGCCCTTTTATCCAGTTCTGCCAAAATTTTGTTTTTTAGGGCTTTGCTTTCAGTCAGGAGATCCAAATTCGGTCCCTCTGTGTCGGCTAACTCTTCTTCCCATTTTTTTAGCTGGCTGTATATCACCGACTGACTAGCCCCTAGGGCATTAAGTGTTTCTATTGTGTGTACCATATTGTTTTATTTATTTTTGGGTTTTCTTATACAATTTAAGTCTTCAATTAATTTTACTTTATAACGTCCTGTCGCTAAATTAATTAATCGATGCAATTCTTTAATTTTTCTTCTCTTCTGCTTCTGCTTCCCAGATCTCTTGTTTTTCTTTTTTCCTTCCTTGGTTGATTTGGGCTTCTTTTGTCGGGCTTTATACTCCTCTATTGTTAATGATTGTGGTCCTGCTCTTGGTACCGATGCTGCTTCCCAGAATTCTTGTGCTTCTTCTAACACTTTTTTTCTGGAATTCTTCCATATACTTTTTATTTTCCGAGATATCTCGTTTATTCGTGGACCTCCCACGCCGTTGTTGATTATTTTGGACGCACGTTGTCCTTATGAGTGCGTGGACCTCCCACGCCGTTGTAGAAAAATTTGTTGGATGCAAGTTATCCGGTGTTGCTCCAATTTAAGCTGCGGTCTAATTTTTGCTCCTTGAGTGCGTAGACCTCCCACGCCGTTGTAGAAAAAACCCGGATTCAAGTCTTCGCTGTCGCTCCAATCTGAGCCGCGATCCAATACTTGATCCTTGCGTTCGTGGACTTCCCACGCCGTTGTAGCTACTCTGCAGTTCTTCGTCCCACGTCGATTGCCAATCCTGTCCCTCGCAACAGTCTCAGGACTCAGTTTTATTTTATTTTTATTTTTTTCGTTTATCCTAATCTTTGCCCTAGTGCACTTGTAGGTGCTCCTTTCGGACTTTAATACTGTGGATGCCGGTTAAGGTTTGCCAAAGAGTTTGGCAGTCTTCGTGAGCAAAATTTATTTATACTCGAAGGACCATATGTTAGCAGTTTATATCGCTTGTCTTTCGACTGGCAACTTATACCGCTAACCGCCGAATCCCTAGTCAAAACACGTCAGTGGTTCGTTTAGGAACTAATTCTTTATTGGGCGCTTACGTCTTTTTATAGCAAATGCACTTATGTACTAGTTACATATTTCTTATGTATATTTCCCGCTGTGGGTCATCTATGCTTGATAAGACTATTTTGGCATTCTTGCATTCTTATATATGAATATACACTCGCTCGTATTTACAGCCGGCAGGTCTTATGACATGCTGATCGGTTGAGTTTAAAATCGGGTCTTATTGGTTCTTATTACATGCTGATCGGTTGACAAGTCGCGTGCGGTACCTGAACTATCATTCTCAACAACAATCCATGTTCACCTTTTTGAACAATAATATATGTGGGGGTGTTTGCCGCATGGTGCAAGCATACCAAAAGAATACCCTAGACAACAAGCAAACGTGAATGGACATGATGAACGACGAATAAAGATGAACGACGAATAAAGACGTGGAAGCTGAACAAGACGAGTAAGCAACCAAACGACGAAGAGAGACGACGAGCTCAAATCCATAAAGACGAGGATGAGAGCGACCACGAGGATCGAGACGAAGGCGACACGGAGTGAGAGTTGAGTTGAGGCTAGCAACGAAGACGGTTGCATGACGACGAGCCAAAGCGACAAGGAGCAGAGAGTTGAGTTGAGGCTAGCAACGTAGACGGTTGCATACGACGAGCCAAGACGAAGATCGAGTTCTGTGTTTTTTCTAATTCCTTAAAACTTATATTTTGTAACTAATATAATTAATCAAAAACTATACTTAATAATTAAATTTAAATAAAACAAAATCCCACATATATATATAATATAATTATAATAAGCACACGAATCTTAATTAATGTTTTCTTAAAAGCTAAAATCCCGCCAATAATAGGTTTTTTTATTTTTTTTTTTGGACTTTGATGCGCTATTGTCAGTACGCTCAATTTCCGATTACGAAACAAGACACGTGTTTCTTATAGGTGTTAAGTAGGCGCGAGAGAAGAAAGTATATATTAAAAAAAATTGTGAGGAAACTGTGCTACACTAAAAAGACTAATAGCGCGCTGAACGCGGGGTATGATTGAAGTTTTTTGTTTAGAAAGGCTATCTACAGTTGAGGTTTTTTAGTACAATAATACTCGTTATAATACTCTAAGTTGTTCTTGAATTTCATAAAATGATCTACAAAGGTAGAATCTAGGGTTAAACTGACCCAGTAAGACAGAGCTCTTCACATCACCACAGATCAGGCTCTACGGCTGCCTAAGGGAAGTAGATATATTAGGAGAAGACTACTTAGGAGTACATCCCATTTTAAGCCGCATAACGAAGTGTATAAAATCTTGAGCTCAAGTTTAGGATCTAGGCGGAAACCCAAATCGTCATCTAGAGTGAGCAGCAGTTCAGCGTATAAGTCGTAAGCTTTGGAGTAACACGTGAGGATGTCATCAGCTTGCACTTAAAACCATTTATGTTTTATAAGTTTGCACAACACCATGCTTGAAAGTTATTAAGATGTGTTCGTAAATCTGACTGGCGGGAGCCGTCCTAGTATTGTACGCATATCGCTGGGATACAAAAGTACTTTGGAGTTATTGAGAACTTTGGGCAGGTTGTTAATGAACATTGTAAACAATTATGGACCCAAATTATAAAGGGATTGTACAAGGCCTCAGAACAATACCTAAGCACACAGTCTGGACCAAGGACTGAAGATTTACATTGGTACATGAATAAATCTGGTTTGAATCGGTTGACGAAGAATAAGTAGTTTATAAAAATTATGTAAAAAATATCGACAAGTGCCAGATCATCGTATGCTGTTGAATTTTCAAATGATAGCAAGGAAGAATGTGTAAAAGGTAATAGGAATTATGTTTAGAGTTGACGAAATAATAGAACTGTATTGCGTCCTGCGAGAACTGAACCCTGCAATGAGTCACTTAATTCTTAGGTGTTAAGCAGAGGTTGGCTTTTGTTTCTGGGGCGAGTCAAGTTGTAAAAAATATCCATGGCACTAACCATGTCAGTGGGCAATTGGATCAATCAAATTTAAATACAATATCTTTCTGCCGTTCGAAGTCGGTCCTGCGAGAACAGAGGACTTTCTTAGCTGACTGACTAGAAATATTTTCTATAGTAGTCCCAATATCGATAGTCACATCAAAAGTAAACTAACTCTTGCAGGTTCAGAGGCAAAGCAGAGATCAAGCAAGCTATCTAAGGAACATCCCAACAACTTACTCTAATTCTATCAGAAATATGTGTAGTCATTAAAATTCTATGTTTAATTCGAATTTATCAAGTCCGAATGATGATCCAGAATACGCCAACCTGCAGCACAAATTTATTATGTTTTTTACTAAATTATACTTTCTGTTAGCAGGAAATACAGATGACCGTGAACTCCTAAACCGATAATTACTGCAGGATCTTGATTTTGATATGGATACTGACGCTCCGATAGACCACCGATAGAATTTGATGATGACTTTGTGCGCAAAATGCTCTATATGAATCACAAATTTGCACCTAAACAATTTCAGAAAATGTTTATGGATAATGGCTAGCATTTATTGCATGGTTTTACAAACATTGCTGATGCCGAACTATGAACTATCGGCCTTCAATGGCTTTCCAATGTATGTACCTCAACTCAATATCATCACCGAAAGATTAATAGGGAGGATAAGACTTGTAAAACAACAAGCTAGATGGATAATATGGTGAGCGTATTTTCAAGAATTGTGGATTCCGATTTTTTCCTTAATCAAAAAGGATTATTCAATAATAATTTAACTAAACCTTGGTTACGGTTTCTAGTTAATATATAAATTTTATGATTTTCCTGTCACATATTGAGCAAGATACCTAAACAGACTACTCCTCTATAAGAATATAGCTATACAACACTGATTTTAATGCCTCTCCTCAAAAGTTAGAATATTGGAATGCATCTCCAGTGGTTAACGTTAACGAATTGAGCTAACATTTACTTTGGAATGAAAGGATATTCTTACAAGTCGGGTGAAATCAACGACCCAGAAGGATTGATATTGGATAAACATGCAAAGAAACTTTCTCTTTCCCCGATCTAGATCAGACAATTTAGAGATTTTAAGCTATGTGTCACGCATTTTTATTCCCACAAAGGGGTTAAGCCATAAAACTTCTTTACCTTGCGGAATTTTTGTTTCAGCGAGTGTCTTAATGGCCTAAGTAAAAATAATAAATAATAATTATGTCACCGGACTACATTAACAGTTGATTCGAAACGAACTGAACTACAATTTGGCCTTTAGGTTTTGGACAACATTTCGGCGGTAACAGTACCGTATTTATTTTATAATTGAAAAAAATTAAGTCTATTTGGAAAATATAAAGCCATTAATTTTCACACGTGCATTTACTTATGTAGTTAATCACGGCTCAGAAAAATACATTACGTAACTATTGTATCCCACTGTATACCATGATACTTTAAGCTCAGACTCTTCAGATGATGCTTCCGAAAATATTAAATTTCAAACTCACAATCATCATTTAATTGTTTCAAAACATAAGTGTCCAAACCAGTCTCATACTTGACGCCTTGATGCGTACTTTATGCCTATGTGTAAAGCTTGCATTCTCACACTACTCACACACTCATCCACAGATTCCAGGGCTAAGTGCTTGTTTTAAATTAAAAAAGACAATTATAATGATTAGCATTTATTATATTTACGACAGCAAACAATTTTTTTAGATGAACAACATTTTAAGAGCCGGTAAATAGGACCAAGAGTATAAGGTAATCGTATTCCCTCTAAAAAATATAATATTTCTTAAATCATTTACCTTCGAATGAAGGCGGGTAGGATTTACAGTTCCTTCACCCTGTGCCTGTAGGTGGGTGAAAACCCCGGATCTTTGGCCACCTGGTTGTTCTTCAGGGATGCCTACCCCTTGTTCGACCTCGAAGCTTATCATTCCCATATCCCTTTTCCCATGTTGCCCTCCTCCTCCTTGCGTCGCCTTTTTGTCTCTGTTTTGTCGGTGCTTTCTCCGCGCTCTTTTTTGTCACCGACGTCACGACCACCTCTCGATCCGCCTGCCGTGGCGGTGGAAAAGGGCACACTGCGCACTGTACCTCGAAGGTAAAAAAAAAACGTATCAGCTCGAGAATGAGCGAAATTGCAAGAAAGGGGTAAAACGGCATGCCTTGGCTGGCTGTAGACACCTGGCTTCCTCAGGGGAGTGACTGGACCCCACATCGCCACCTCTTTTCCTCGGTCCGTCCCAGTGGCAGCACCCCTGCCCTTCGCACTTAAGCCCCCGAATTTGGGTCTCGACAGACTCCTCGATCCCGCTATCCGGTGATATGTAAAATGTCGAAGGCGAGCGCGACACCAACGGAGACAATAGCAGACATTCTCGTGTCTGCTTACTCTGTTATTCTCAGTGCGCCTTTCGCGGGACTAGTATCGGGGCTAGATATACTACCAATCCGCAACGTCGCGGCTCTCCATCGGCTTTCCGGACCTGTTATTGATTCAAGTTATGTTTTATGCTTCGTGACTGTTGCTAATATTGATCCGCTAATATTTTACTTATCTTTATTTTGCTAATTGTTTCCATTTTATCTCTGAGGATACGGTTTTCCTTCCTGGCGGTCCCACTGTTGTTATTTTTTCCATCCTCATTCGCTGTAGTGCGTGGCCGTATATCCACAGGATATACGTAATATCCACTACATCGTCTTGTCATTCCTGCGGATTCAGTGTGTGCCGTCCATTCAGTCATCTTTACTGTGTGTTGAACGGTGCAGATGACAGTTTTGCGGTTAGCTCATTAGATTTTCGTGTGCTTGTCCTACCAAATATATTTGGCGTGATTGCCCGCCCAGTTTGATATCGCGGCGGAGATTAAATTGGAAAATATTCACAAGTGTTTACTGAAATCCGCCTGCAAACGTCGTTAAAGTTCACACATGGACTCCAGGATCCTTGTTTAACCTGAAATTTTACCGTTCGTATTGCGCCACGTTCCAGTTCGATGCGCATACGCATCGCACAAAGATGGCACAAATTGAAACATTTTTAATTTTTTGTTTAGCTCTACGTTATTTATAGAACTTGCATTATTTTTAAAGACGATCTGAGTAATCGGTCGGGACAGGCCTGGGATGATGTGTGCTTAAGTGGGATTGGATATGGCGTGATACAAAAAACTCATTTGTTTTTCAGTTTACACAAAATTTTGGGTACTTAAAGTCAAGCACACTAAACTGCAGCTTTCCTCTTTGTTAATTTTCATATGTAACGCGTTTTTTTTTTGCTGTTCTTTAATATATGCTTAACAGGTAAGAAGGCTACAGTCGAGTGTGCTCTAAAAGCACAAAAAAGGTCTAAAAGCATTGTGCAATAAGCTAATCGACAAATCCGTTTTTTTTTTGTTGTTATCATCCGATTTTAGTCAAATTGTAAGAGCATTATTATATTTCTTTCCAAATTTTTTTTTTTTCGAATACCATACTATATCCGTGTTATGCTTGTTAAATTAGGTTTTCATTTTATTTGGTGGTAGAGAGCGTGTTCAAATCATAAAACAAACATTATCTGTGAAAAATAGATAAGAATGTTGTCATCAAATTGAAAGCTCTAGCCATTACAGTTTTTGAAATCTTTTATTTCACACGGATGGACAGACAGATGTGATTAAATTAACTCGGCTGATGATGCTGATAACAAATATATATACCTTATGAGGACAGATATTTCACATATTCTCAGTCGAAACAAGTTACCCTACGAGTACCGGATATACAAAAATAATAATATTTTAGTCATTTATACATTTTTTCTATAATAAAAATTACCTATAGAGGCACCGTCAAAACTGCGAAAACACTGGATACACTAGTCAGAAAGTTCACATAAGCCTGAAAAAAGCTTACTACGTCTTACCTCAATGGTGAAACAGCTATTTATCAGCATACAGGGTCAACTGCTGACCTCTTTTAAAAAATTAAGTTCAGAAATTAAAATTAAAATCAGCACAAATACAAATTTAAATTAGTCCCCTTTAAGAGCTTTAGAGCAACCTGGCAATCCTTATGCTTACACATCCAACAATCTGCTTGGCCTTGGCATAAGTCTAAAAACACTCCAATTGGATAGCAAAATATAATATTGTCTTAAAACCTTTTAAATCACCTGGTAGTGACCAAATAACACCGTCTCATTTAAAGCTAGCTAAAAGTAATTTTTTTAAATCATCTTTGAGGCGATATCAGAAACCTGGAGAGAAACAAAAAGCAGTCTTTATTCCCATAGCAAGTAAAGTTTATTAGACAACAGTCAAGGACTTCAGGCATATAAGCCTAACTTCATTTGCCCTTAAAAGCCTTTGGAGGATAATATAAGTCTTAGGACCAAAATATACTAAAGGCAATTATCAGAAGAACAGCACGCAGCATGAAAAGAAAATCAGCCGAATCAGTGTAGAGAGTCAAATAGAATAAGCACTTGTACTTAAAAACAACAACAAAGTGCTGCCTATGGCCATAACATAGTCATTTACTGCCCTGAGCATCAAATTGTGAAACTAAACCATAAACTGCTCACACGCAGAGTGATGACACTCAGACTCAGTAACTCGACATTTTTAGCTATTAGCATTAGGAAGATATTAATAATATTCGTTTAGACTATAGAAAAAGCTGTGTGCGTGGCTGACAGGTAAACTAAAAGAAAGTGACTACCAATGGGTCACTGTCACTTTTTTACAAATTTGTGTTTTTGTGGACAGACATATATTGCACATATGAATATTTCAACACTTCTTTTTTACAAAACACACATTTTTATACCTTTTATGTGCTTTACTTTACATAAATTTTATCCTCAGTAGGGACTTATTTAATATCAATTATCTCTTTTTATATGTGTTTTACAAAATGGTATTAATTATTGATGTGTTTACTTCTAGCATGAAATGTAGCATTCTTAACTAGACATTAGGCTCTTTGATTATCACTGTAGATCATCAGTGTCGGCAAAGTCTTGACACGCTTCTCTTCTTTGAGGTGCTTCTTTGGATCCCATGATATCGCAGCTCCAGTCATAAAGAACGGTCAGTACTGTTACCTGTCCCATCTGGGTCGACAAAACAGTGAGCAGGCAAATTTTTTCAAAACTACAAGCCCGAAGTTCATTTAGGTAACGAAGCTTTGTCTCGAAATGCCATGAACAATATCGGGCCTTGTTGTCATGGAGAGATACAGCAATGATCCAATGAGCACATGGGCTGGAAACTGACCCCTGAAGGAGCCGCATTTTGTTTAGAGACTTCCATTCCATACTCCCGTCGCAGTCCGTCGATGTACTGCTTGTGACCGATTGCCACGCCACCCGTCTCACCAGTTTAATCTCCATGCGCAAAAAATGCTTTAGCTCTCCACCATCTACCACATCAAACTGAATATTTACCTGGTTTTCTTTCTTGAAACAAACGACCATTAAATCATTAACATATACAACAATAATATTAAAAATGTTTTAAATTTTTTTTTAGATATGAATGGCTCACAATGACAGGATACAAAATCAATCTTTCCATTCACGGCCACTCTGCGTCAGACCAAATAAGGATCTGTTTAGTTTTAGCTCACTTTTAGCTCACTGTTAAGATACGCAGCTCAGACGTCTATTTGGTGCATAATCATTTTGTTTTCGACAGCCAATGTAGTCACCAATCGGATGGAGGAATACCGTGGAACTGGAGAAAGCTTTTCCGTATAATTCCTGCGTCGGTTCCATCTGGATCGCCGTTCACCTCGATCATAAATGTGATTGAAGGGTCTGTGAACACTTCGGAAGATGTATCTTCTCCTTTAACTATATCCTGCTCAAGGAACACAGCATCCTGGCTTCCATTGCTGTCAGGATTGAAAAATTGGTATGTTTGATGGTTTGTGAGTAAGCTACAACTCTTAAGACGACTCGAATTTATTCTCCAGTAAGCAACTGTCATTATAGCTTCCGCCCATATAGAATCATAGATTTTCGCTTGCTCCAGCATACTTTTTGCCATTTCTGCTAGCGTTCTGCTTACACGCTCATGCACACCGTTCTGCTGAGAAGTATGGGATAATGTTAGTTATCTCATGGCTTTTATTCGCTGTCCAGTCTGCTTTTTTTGCTATCAATTTGAATTCCTTAAATGTCTCCATAAATTTGGTCTCTTGTTATCCGTTTACAGGAAAAATGTTCTTATAATCACATTCGAACACAAACAAGTCATATTTTTTTATTCCTATTAAAACATAATTCACCGTTTTTATGTTTTAAGCTTGTTTTATCTTTAGCCAAATTTATTTCAAAGACATTATTTATAGCTTTCTATACTAATATAAAGTTACACTGATGATTTTTTACGAAGAACACGTCGACCAATCCGATCATATTATCTTACAGCTTTACTATGCCAATGCCATCTGCTTAAATGTAGTTTTCCTTAACTAACATTGTTCTCTCATTATTTAGACGAATTAAAATAAACAGCGACTTCTTAGCACAGAAATGGGCTGTGGGCCCAATGCTTAAGCACCAAATGTCATACGTTAGTTCGGCCACTGCCTCTAAAAACATTGTCATAATGAGATATCATCCGCATACATTAAGGTTCTTATGGTGGTGGCATTTAAGTCGATACAGCAGTCTATTCGTAAATAAATTCTTTTTGACTACAGTGTTAATTATGAACCCTCAGAGAGTTCTTTCGAAATCCGAACTAGAACTTGCTGGGGACGCGGCTTACTGTCACCGATTTCGTAAGACGTCTAAGTAATATAGGCGAATAGAGTTTTATGTTCAGACAGGATACTCCTCTACAGTGGTCAGCTATTAAGTGGACTCCTTTCCTAAATATATATATATATATTGGAAAAATATGCTTTAATGAAAGATACTAGAAGTGTAGTCAGTGAACAGGATGTAATTGTATGAGATGATGAGACAGTAATCGATTACTGAGTAGGTCCTCTGAGAAATATTAACTCTTCATCAGCATGATGAGTTTGGGTCCTTTGTTGTCGCTAGTCTCGTAGTTCGATCTTCTTGTTTAAATAAACTGAGATCACCTGGTAATTTTTACCTCATTCTTTAAGATTTATAACAAGTTTGAAACAGATATCGGCAAAATTTTCTCGACCAGCTCCGATAGTTTTACGTTTGATTCGACACAAACGCCTACCACTGCCTCAATTATATGCCAGCTCTTTATTTGGGTTTCAGTAAAACCCGTTGCTATGAATACGCATACTGTCCTAGCTAATGAAAATCTTTCCAGACGGCATTAGCGATTTAAAAACCCTCGTAAATTTAAGTGCCTTTTAATTTCTGAGTATTTTTAAAAATGAGCTAAGAATCTCTGAATCTGAGTTGTTCTGCTCAGATTTTATTCAGTTCCTCTTTTAGAATATTGTCTAAAATAACCAAATTAAGCTTTTCGTTAATTTCCCTACTATGGACTATATTGGAAGAAACATTATATCCGTCAAGGAAAAATTTGAACCTACATTCGAGCTTGAACAAGAAGGAGATGTAAACAGCACCTTCGCTTTACATTTATCAGCTTACGTACCCACTGTTCCGATAGGCGATCTCTCCATGTCTTTTTGTTTTTGAATATGACTAGAAAGGTAACCTCCTTTTTAAAAGAGTTGTATAGCTAAAATTCCCTGTTGGTGACACCAAAAATGTTTGCTGTCCCGTCGAATTGCACTAAATATATAGCAGCTGCCTTGGCTTGGATATTTTGGCAGAACTGTGCTCCGTGTGACGAGTCTTTATTTTACTAAAGCATTCTATAAGTAAGTGAAGAAATCCTTTATTAAAGTAACAAATATATCTAATATCGTCTAACACCATGCAGTTTGCACTAATGATGGTCAATCCGTCTTTAGCCAATAAAGAAAAACTATTTATTTTATTAAGAAATAACATTTATTTTGAGCTTGATCTAAGAAATATGGCAACAACGGAGGTGTATGGTATAATTATCTATCTAATTACAAGCTGATATTACAATGACAGTTAATAGACAATTAATTTGTTCTTTCTCCATCTCGTTCACACTCTCACCCGCACTGACGTTAGATGGCAACTCGAATCTCGAAAAGTGGTTTCGAGCTGGGACGAATGAAATTAAACCTTTTTATGCCCGGTACCCATAGGGTATAAGGGTATTATAACTTAGTTGCAACCGAGAATGTACAAGGTAGAAGGAAACTTCTTCGACCCCATAAAGTATATATATTCTTGATCGGTGACGCTGATCCGACTCAATCATGTCATTCTATCCGTCCGTGTAAAACAATATATCTCAGAGACAATAACAGCTAGAGTTACCAAATGTTGCATGCAAATCAAGTTTGTTTGAAAATTTGGTCACGCCCACTTCCGCCCTCGAAAATCATAAAAAACGTTACCTAAGCTATTATTGTGATTTTCGGTTTAAAGTAACTAGCTTAACAGGCTTGTGTTTGAACTCTACCTATTTTTTTCAATTTTGTGAAAGAATTGAATGAAAAGGATAATACTAAATAAAAAAGTGAACAAACATGGAAAAAAATATTTTGAATTCTCGCGGATTTGAACACTCGCCGACCTTACAATAACAACAAAAACCTGGTACTCAGATCCTAGGCCGTACCCTGTCTTACGTAATGGCCGGCGATTGTCTCAGTATACAGATTGAACATTTTTGGCTATAAAAGGCGCATTTTTATACAACTCAAAGGAACAAGTGTGTGAAATAAAATTAATAAAAATGGATTTCGGATTTTGCGTGATTTGAACACACGCTATTCTTGCAAAAGTATGATCCACTCAGACCCCAAGCCCTATTAGTCGGCGAATGTCACAGTAAATACTTTAACAGTTTTGGCAATTTTTGAGTTTTGATTAGAATAGAGTTGCAAAAAACAAGTCTGTATGAAAGGGATAGCAGATCGCATTGCATTGTTTTAGCCAGCGCCAAAACTTTTCATTCGTTGACTGCGATCGATCGAGGCTTGGAACGTCGTCGAGTTTTCGGATACTGCAGATACGATAGTTTTATTTCGTCATACTGTTTGTGGGGTAAGTGAAGTTTGATTTTTCGGTGCCGCAGGTGGTTCTGTATGTTTTGTATGGATGTGTGTGTGAGTGTTGCCACGTTTTTTGGGACATTTAAAGAAAATCATTTTAAGTTTCGCATTCTTGATATTTTCATTCATTAAATTTTTGAAAAATAGCGTTGTGAAGAGCTGTGAGACCTTTAAAGACTTGCTTGCTTAATATATTTCTTTTCAACCTTTTTTTTTTATTATTTGTAGGGGATTAAAGGTATTATAACTTAAAGCCGACCTATTAAGTATGTTTAAGGTAGAAGCTTTTGTAATTTACACATAAGCCTTATAAAAGTCTACTTCATAAAAAAGTGTTACCTCACGATTTCATTCATCTTCATAACATTAAGGTATAAAAAATAAATTTACTTAAATATATACTTTTAAATTATGTTCAGTAAATATCTACTTACCATGACATCAAAAATAGTAGCACGATGAAGGGGCCAACTTTGTATTAAGTTGAGAAAAGCTTTCTTAGCTTCTGCGGCTGACATTCCTTTAAGACTCTGGTGATGCATAGCTACGGCATCATGAGGAATATTTGGAACAAATCGGGGTGGTAAGCAATGGCTAGCTACAGCTCTGTAATCATTAAGGATTTCACCACAGTCGCCAAGCTCAAGTTGGCCTTGAAGAGCAGTTAACATAATGGCTTCCATTTCAGTTATTGGATACCTTTCACTTCGCAAGCTATGCAGGATCTGATGATATAAAAGTTCCTTTTCAACTGTATCATCTAAATTCATATAATTGTCAACAAATAAATGCTTTTTAAATAGGAACATATATTGATTCTGACGGGTGTTTCCAAAATTATTTTGCTGAAAATAAATTAAAAATTGTTTGTTTTAAGTTGTGTGCATTGAATCGATCTATTTTTGACAGTAATTGACGATATTAAAATGTTAACTTTCTCTTAAAGATTGTTAAATAATTGTAGAAAAGGGAATATTAATATGTCTAAAAACGATGTGGTAAATTAACTAAAAATGTTAACTGAATAAAATAAGAAAAAAAATGTTTAGTATCAAGCGTTCCTGTTGCGCATATCAAAAATTATATTTAGTGATGGCTATTAAAGGCTGCTATGGGGAAGTCAATATCGGCGAGATGAGTGTGTTCAAAGTCTTTATAAATGCTAGTGCAAGAAAAGTAAATCAATTATATTATAGAGTAATTTTCGGTTTTTTACTGATAGTATCGAGACTCTTTGTTTTGAGGTTTCACACATTTAAGCAGTGCTCCAAAATCGTATTATGCAGCAGGTGTTCTTTGTTTCTAACCTTAAAGGAGTCTAATTTTTGGCGACTTTACCGACCTAAAATACATGTGGCTGTGAAATCTTCATTCAAGAGATAATGTTTTCTGATGAGAAAAATCTTAATGGTAATTATGGTAGCAAAGAAAGTTGTGAATAGTTGGAAAGATTTGCAAAAAGATTTACATAAAACTATAGACTCGCAGGCGGTTGCAAACTTTCAATAGAAAATATACTTAAAGGCTTAATTTCATCTAAAGCAAGCTAAAAGAATCTCCTGGAGGTCCTTCTGTATCGAAATCGAAAATGTTTCTCAGGCTTCATGCCCTCAGAAAATTGTATCAATAACTCCAGGAAAAATCCAAGTAAGAAATCATTGTATCTCTTTCCCAACACACAGATACAATGCAGAAAAATATCCGTATACCTGCAGCTAATCTTTATGAACAATATTAAATGGTCATATACTGTTTTAGGGCCCTTAAATCACCCGGCCAGGATGAAATCGTTCCGCACATTCTATTATATTTTCTTGAGAAACCTAGGGACGGTTGAACAAGGTTTTCAGTTGACTATTAACAAGAGTCTTTTAATTTCATTCCCATTTGTCAAGTTCTGCCACTCTGACTTGAAACCTTCATTCGTCAAAGGAGAGACCAGATTACTTTACCTCGGTGGAACATATTTCGACACCTTCTTAAGTCATTTACCTACTTTGTTAAAGCCACTGCAGGCTTTAGTATTAAGGAGACTACTTCTTTGGCTACCTATAAACCCTGGAGGAGATTTTCCCAGAGAGTGTCGCATACTTCATCAGGGTTTCGGGATGCGACGATTGACGTCATGTTTCTGGCATAGGAGTTTTCTTATGGTATCTTTGAAGCAGGCGATATCAAAAAAGACCAAGTGCACTCAAAGTATATTAGTAAACTGTCAGCCAAGTTACCCTACGCTAAATGTAGGTTAGGTTACATTTTATTTTCTTATTATCTAAGCATCGTTTACCTAACCTATCTATTAATATTATTAAAATGTTCAAAACAGCTGTATCTACCACATGCTAACGTTTATTATCTGTTACATTTATGATTAATAATTCTTGAGCAATATCCCTCGGTAGTAATTCTGTGCTTGTGTTTTTGCACACTTTTCCTTGAATTTCAATTTCATTATCCGACTATAATTCTTTTTTTAATTCATGAACAAATTGATCTGATCTATACTATCTAATTTGACTTTAAAACTTTCGTTTCAAGTTTTCAAGAATAAAATACAATTATTGTATGTAATTTATTGTATGGTTTGCCAACCACGTCGACTTTAAAACTTTCGTTTCAAGTTTTCAAGAATAAAATACAATTATTGTATGTAATTTATTGTATGGTTTGCCAACCACGTCGCAGATGTCTTCTTGATGGTATTGAGATTTAGACTGCTGCAACAAGAAAGCTAAGCTGCGGGGTAGATCCATATGGAAACTCACATACTTCTAGAATTTAAGTTTTGATGGGGATCAACTATATAATTATGAATGCCTGATGTCTGAGAAAATGTTGCATATTTTAGCATAATAGTCGCGACTATACATGAATGAAGTCGCGATCCCCATCAAAACTTAAATGCATTAACCGACTATGGTTTTTTGTGAGTACGGTTTAAAAACTAATTTTTTTTTATAAGTCCTATTTAGGTAACTAACTAACTAACTATCTATTATCTATAGACCAATGGATCGAGAAATTTCCCCTAGCATGTAAAAAGTTTGTAAATGTTTCTTGTATCTGCAGCTAACGTCGATAGCACGTATGTTTGAAAGATATGCTGTACACCCAGTATGGATAGTGTATTAGATTTCATTTACATGGTTTTAAAATAGTAAATAATTTTGTTAGGCCTAGATGGCGGCTATACTGAACGATAAGCAAATGCTAACAATGCACTGTTGCACTGATTAGATACAGATTTTTTAATTTAATTATCATTTTAAGTTTATGTTTAGACCAGTTATTATGTTTAATAATAATAATTAGACATTACATTAATGTAATGTAGTTACATTAAGTTCAATTCAATTATTCACTTAAACTAATAATTAAGTATTGAAATTTTCGTATAAGGCTTATTTTTCAGTTGTTACAAAAACTTTACTTATTTTAAATAAAATTTATTCATTTATTTAATTTGTTTATTTTATTCTTATTTAAAATGTTATTATTATATTTAACTCATTAACTTAATATTTTTTTAATTTTTTGTATTGAGCTTATGTATTTTATTTGAAATCGAGTTGCGCTCCTAATTGTTGTTCTTCCTAAAAATTTTATTTTTATTAATTGTGTTTTACAAAATCTTTGATTTTTTTAAAAGTTGAATTGCGCTTCTAATTGATGATGACTTAATTTACAATTTGATACCATTGAGGAGAAGAGAGTTACGTCGGTTTTTTGGTCGTCACAATTTTGTGAAAATATATTAAAGTTCTAAAATATATTCAATTAAACACAACTGAGTTAAAAGCATCTACTAATATGTCCATGTCCCGTGCGTCACAATGACCATAAGATTTAAAGAGGGTGGGAATGACAATGACAATGGTAAAATCAATACGGCCTGAACACATAGAGAGTGGCAGATAGCAACCGGGGGCACCGACCAGAAGGTGGATAAACCAAGAATCCAGAGAAGTATAAATGGATAGATGTATTTTCCAATCTGATTAATGAGCAAGTCCATTGCTTGAATAAATACAAATATTTAGTCCACATGAGTACACATAAAGATTTATGCAATAATTTAGTTTTTTTTTTTTACAGTAAAATAATTTTTAAATAAACGAGGATGCGCAATCGGTAGTAAGATCGCCATACTATACTATACATACATACATACTATGTATGCATTAGCGGTGGCCGTGACTATGAAAAATTTCCTCTCCCGACTCGTGGCCGGTCGAGTCGGCAGCGCTCAGAGCATGAGTCGATAGCGATCGACGCGAGACGTGAATCTCTCCTTCTCTTCTTCCCCTAACATACCCTTCTATTCATAAGCTAAGGGGTATACTTTTCTTATCCCAAGACTTATATTAGTATTATAATATTAATTACTTATAACTAATTCTAATGCTCCATCTTCGTGGCGCTTTGATGGTGACCAAATAATAGTAATAACGAAATAAACCAGAAAAATAAAAGTGGCGACTCCCTAAGGGTCGTCACAGTGGATGGTCCGGCTGCTGCTTGTCGGAAATGTGGTGGTGTTCTTTTTTCAATTCAAAATTTTTCTGTCTATGATTATGATGCTTGATATTGGGTGCAAGACGAGCTACGAGCGTACCGGAAGTCTGAGGACTCATATTTAACTAGAAGGAGAAGGAAGGTTTTTTTCTCCTGCGGTACCAAATTCCCTCAGATCACCTGTGGTCATAGTTGAGTTAAATGACGCCATTTATAACCTTTGACCTTGTATAGAGATTTCATGCTAGTAGTGGCAAATTGCTAAACTTAAAACATTAAAGCCGGTTTATTCATCGGGTCACGATGGAATACTAGGCTGTGTGCTTAGGTATTGTGCCGAGGCCTTGTGCAATCCCTTTCTAAAATTCTTATCTAAAAATTCCCCTATATTTGGAAGGAATCATTCGTTATTCCTCTCCACAACAAAGGTAGAATAATGGATACTAACGACTACAGAGGAATCTCAAAGTTATCAGCCATCACAAAAAAACGTAACGTTCGAAAACGTTATTACTTCCCATTTGCAGATCAACGAAAGCTAACCTTCTGGAGCTTACCTCTTTCATTATAATGGGCTTCCGAAAAAATTCGCAGACAGATGCTATTTATACTGACTTAAGTAAAGCATTTGACTCATTTAATCATTCCTTTCTTGTTAGAAAACTCAACTTTATGTTTTTTTCCTGTTGATCTTCTTAGTTGGATCTAGAGTTATTTTTTTTATTATAAAAAAAAATTATCTAATGTTCTTCGGGTTACCTCTGGTGTCCCGCAAGGGACACTTGTTTAAGTTATTTATTATTTATAGTCCTGACTAACTCAAGGGTACTTATATACGCTGACGACATTAAACATTGCGTGCAGTACAACGACGGCTTTTGCCAGTCGGATTTACAAACAGATCTTAATAATTTTCAAACATGGTGCAGCACAAACTTATTAAATCTGAACGGCTCTAAGTGCAAGCTGATGACATTCTCACGTGTCATTCCAAAGCTTGCGACTTATACGCTGAACTGCTGCTTTTTGGAAAGAATCACTCGAGTTGACGATTTGGGTGTCCGCCTAGATCCTAAACTTGAGTTCATTGATCATATTTGGTGCATGGTGAATAAAGCCAGGGGTGTGCTTGGATTTACTAAACGGTGGTCAAAGGAATTCGATGACCCTTATGTTACGAAGAACTTATATACTTCGTTAGTCCGTCCTATCGTAGAGTACAGATCCTGCGTTTGGAGTTCCCAGTGGGATGTTCATAGCAAACGCATTGAATCAGTTCAAAAGAACTTTTTACTTTTCGTTCTACGAGGCTTAAACTGGAATATAAACTTAAGGTTAGGAAGGTAACCAGCAGGGTAACCAGGAGGGTAATTCCAGCAGACTTTTATTGATTAACCTACCTTCTTTAGAAAACCGTATAACGATGCTAGGCATCACTTTCATATATAACCTAATCCGTGGTGAAGTGGAGAACACTGACTTATTAGGTCAGCTAAATTTCCACGTACCTTGTAGAAACACTAGATCCTATTTACCTTTAGTTTTCCACCATTGTAGAACTTCTTACGAAATGCATGAACCCTTTAGAGTATTATGAGCAAATTATAATGATTTGTACAACATAACATCAACTGTAGATAGCCTTCCTAAACTAAAAACATTAATACTAACCCACTTAGTACACATGCAAGAAAGCAATCGAGCAGTGCGCTATTAGTCTATTTGGTGTAGGATAGTTCGCATTCCTTTATCTATACTTCCTTTTTTCGCGCCTACATAACACCTAACCCTAACAAGCACGTGCTTGGTATCGAAGGGCCACTTGAGTGTACTGACCGCACTGCAACAACGTCCAAGAATTAAAAGAGATTTATTTACAATACGACGAATAAATATATTAAAAACTAAACGTTGATATGTAAACTAATAAACAAATTTTTAAATCCGATTATTAAAGTATTTGGCAATATAATTTGGCAGTAAGAGCATTGTGAAATCGAGATTTATAATTAAATTGGTTTTTTCCTTTGCCGCTATGATCTGATATTTATTCTCTTCCCACTCGCACACAGTTAAAAGTTTCTACAACGACCCTGCGTGAAGTTTGCAGTTCGGATGCCAAATTGGAAATGGCTTTAACTGAAAAAATTGGAGAAATGTAATATATATATCTAATTCCTATTTATACCCATTATATCATCTTTCCTTTATTACGCAATTCCTCTATAATTTTCAAATTCATTATTGCGTTTGGTATTATCCGCAATTTCCGAAGCCACTAAAATTTGTAATTGTTTGACAAATTCTGGCATATCAATTCAATAAACATAGTTTGGCTCTGTTTCTTGAAGAGCCGAAACCAGTTCTTGAGCGAAGGGGAGTAGCCGATGTGCAATTCACATCATTGTTTATCAACTTTTTCATACTATTGATATATTTTTATCCTCCTTTGCTTATAAAATATTCTTTTCACAAATTTTATGTTTCTATTTATTATATTAATTTGTGAAAAAAGTTCTTATATGAATCAGAATCATTGTTAGGCCGGAATCCAGATATATTTTCATTAATGTGGTGATCCATGAGTATTTTAAAATTAATGATAATTTAAACCTCTCGCCATAGTCATTTTTTCTAATTTGTTTTATTTCGCGCATAAGTTTACTCACTATCCTTTAAATTATAATTGTTTTTACTTTTTATTTATATTTAATATTTAGCAAGTTTATCTAGTGTTTTTCTCATATGTTTAAAAGTTTCCTCCAACTGTATAGTATTTGGATTTTTTATTTGTTAGAGGTCATCGATCCTTCTTTTGTTGTTTGGGACAAGAGGTTCATAATAGAAATCTATAAAAATCCAGGTAAAAAAGTTTGTATGATTGTATTCATCTGATTGTATATACTTGATGTAGTAGTTCCTGGGTACTGAAATGTATACTGTTTAATGATGTCTAATATAATAATATATTTTAGATTTAAGAAGTACATTTATTGTAATAAATCAGGTAAATCAGGTTGTTTCTAAATACAAATTTTCATTACCATTCTTTTCGAACATTTCTTTAATTAACTCATTTTAATGAGAAGAATAGCTTTCTGAGATGTATAATATGTATATATATATATATTTATATAATATGTCGAAAACTACACAAGTAATGTACATAAACTAATTTTAATGTTATTATTATTATAATTTCATAAAAACCCCACAAAAGTTGTGATATATTTTTAAAATAAATTTGTAATGTATATATTTAGGTCTATTGCGTACCTGAGAAATAAAATTTTTCGTTTCTTAATTTCACTTTCCTTACTATATATTTTAAGACAAAATCCATAACCCTTTCTATAAGGCTTGAGAGATAGCCCGTCTCCAACAGCAACCCTATTAACATTCCTATTGTGAAATTTTGTTCTCCTCCATTTCTGTAGTAGCCCTTCTTGCATTGTGTACCGTTTTTTTGCAATTGCTGCTACCACAACCAAGAATATAGGTGTAATTGGTAAAAAACTAAAATTTTTAATATATTTATTATGCAAAGTATTTGTAGGTATTTTTTAAACCTATTGCTTTAAGTACAACTATAATTTCTTTTCTTCCTCATTATTATTGTCTTCTGTGTCTCCCTTTTTTGTCAACCCAATACATTTTCTTGGCTTTTATTATATCCGTAACACGGGACCACACTTTTTTAATTAATGTAGAATCTGCACTGTGGCAATCCCCTACCAGTGGTGTTATTTCTTGATCAAACGGTAATGTTTTAATTATTATTAACAAGACCACAGCCACGAATACATTTAAAAAACCGAATACAATCACATTTTTTGTTGTTAGATGCTCGAATTGTGGTAAAACCTAATATTAGATATCTTAATTGAAAATAGAAAATATATACATATATTTAAAGACTTTTATCAGCCGCAAATATAAGTACTTGGAAAAATTATTTAACACGATTAAGGGAATATGTTATCACACATTTTCTCATGATGGCACCGTATCTATTCACATATTTGATCAAACCAGTAATTGGAAAATTTTCGTGGTAAAAACATTTCGAATATATATCAAGTGATAGTATGATTATTTATAATAATAGACCTGGTTTAAATACTCATAATATAAATTACTAATTGTAAAGTTATAGGAAGACGATCTTCACCGAAATAAAGTTTACTTACTTTGAAAAAAAAGTAATTTTTTATGTATTTATTTTAGATTGGTTTACTCCAGAGAGAACATATCGAAATAAATAAAAATTAAATAATACTTATTCATCGTATAATCAAACATTTAAGCTTATGGCTAACTTTTTGAATAATATTAAGTATATAATAAAGGGATACGTTTTGTCGGAATGACCACATCCCAAAAAAATGTTCTCTCCTGGATAATCATCAAAATCAGAATTTATTAAATTCCGGAGTGGTAGAAGTAACTTTTTCGGTTCTATTACGAAAATTCAATGGGATTTGCTGAGGTTAAAAAGGTTTTGAAAATTAATGTTGAACTAGTAATTGATAACGTGCTTAAAAGTAAGACAATGTATCAAACATTTCGATTGGAAATTACTATCATTAGCTGGAAAATCAGTCCAACCAGTAACTCCTACAGATGATGAAAAAATTATTATGAATGAAATTGAATGAATATGTTAACACCAAATTGAGACAGTTATCCCAACACAAGTGTTAAACCTTAAAATATCTTTATGGAAACCGTTTTAACAGCATTAAAAAAAAAAGATAAGTGACCAGAGTAGGTAGATATTTTAATCTATTGCTCACCTCTCTCCTCCTTCTGTACACTCTTCGTAGTTAGCTCAACCATATCCAAATATATATAACCAAAATAACTTTACATAAGGCCAACGTTTACCACCATCAGTTGTGTTCCCTAAGCTTTTAATGTAAAAAAAATAATAAAAGTTAAACATGTGAAAAACATCCATGATATAAGCGCTAAAATTGAATTTACTAAATTTTCTAAGGTTCATTTTAAGAAAACTGGAAATCGGGAGCAAAACTCCGGTACAAGAAGAACGAAGAAGATCAACAAACAAGAGGAGATAGTATTCTAAAGCATTTAAGCATGGCTAATCGATTAAAAGCTGCAGGTGTAAGATTGGAATTTGTACAGTCGGAAAGAGTCGACATTTACATAGAACAGTACAAGGACGCCATCAGGATGCAGTTGACGCTGGCGCACTTTTGGAAATTTCCAAATGACAGATAAGACGGCATATCATCCATTAATAACCAAAAACACTTTTGGAGTACAACTTAAGGTGAATGCGATGCCAGCTTTTAGATGCTGCACAACCAATCCTGTTCAGTTGTCTATCAATAGTTGAAAATTCCTTGATTATATATCCTTATTTTCCACTATTGGACTTTTTATTACGTTTATCCAACCTAATCGAGGTTAGCTGTGGATACGCCAGTGGCATACGGCAGACAGTTTCCGTTAGTCAGAAGCCCCTGAAAATCAGCAACCCCGTTGAATCAAAGCCGACGAAGCACTCGTCGCCTTTAAAAAACTTCTCTACACTACCCTGCAATCACAGTTTAACCCAATTCCAAGCAACATCTCAACCCGGTACGGGCAAAAGTTTATATCGGACAGTGCGAGAGTCGGCCTGACTAAAGGTTAGCTGAGGGCTCCACAGATGCTCAGTCTCTTACGGTGAAACCAGTGACAGTGAAACCAATGTGGTTCTGAGTCTGGAAATGGCTGGCATGGAGGCAGCCAAGATATTGATAAAACGGATCTATTGGAATCAACTAAATACAAAACACCCCTTCGCAGTCCAGATCCCGGACAGGAAGTAATGGGAAAAGGGTACACCGGGTGCAGCTGAAGCAAAGCGCGTCTAGACAGACGTCATCAAATTAGGAGAAAAAGTCGGTGGGGGCATATACTCCAACAAACAAAATCAATCAGTAGATCTTTCCGGCTCCCTGATCAATGCGCAAAACATTCAAACCAGGTAGATTAATCAATATAATGATAGCCAAGATTCCATTAAATCTATCTCCTCTACAAAAACAAGCTCGCGTACACTGCCGCAGGTCTCTTCACCAGATGGCGAATCACTTTGCTATTAGCCGGACATCGGGATATCATTGGCAACTGTATGGCGGACGAGTTGCCCGGAAAAAAAGGATATGTAAGAATAAACCATGGTCACTTGCAGACTCTTTATTAAAAATCAATATAAACGACTAATTAATTATGATTAAAAGATGTTGCCGACTTGGTCCGACTGCCAATTTCGAATTCACATGAAATCGAAATACATCCTCAGATAGGTTTCAATAAAACCCAAATGTACGATGGCCATTTTCGAATGCTTCAGTCTATTACATGTTTAACTACGTAAATAAAAAAGTGCCCGTGCGCAACATGTCATTAAATTGACTATAAAAGGCATCTGTCTCCCTTATGCTGTTCGAACCTGACAAACTGTCATTTTCATACATATGAGTTTGCACCGCATCCTTGACTACGTTATAACCGTACAAAAAATTAGATTCTAGATCAAATGAAGCTATTTTAAGTTTTTAGCCATCAATTTTAGAGACTTTTACCAAACTAAAAAATTTTTTCTTTAACGTTTTGGCAGTTTGTCATACCTGTTAGACTGCAAAAACTACGATTAATAATAGTTCACAACTAAATATGATAAACATTTTCGATATGCTTGGTATTGCTAAGAAATTAAAGAAATAGATTAGAATGTATTGGACTGATCCAAAAAGAGGATATTGTGCGTATTGCAAATACACAATATATAATATCGAATTCATATTAATTTTTAATTCAAGTATTCGTATTATAGATTTCTTTCTTAGCATTTTCATTTTTTGGCAATTATCATATTTCAGCATTTAACAGCAATTTCGTCTTATAATTTTGGCTCTTGATTCACTACTACTATCTCTTACTTTTAATAGCTTTAGACTTTTATTTGTTCAAATACGTAACTAAAAAAGTACTCTTGCACATATAACTTAAAAGGGTTCATGTATTAATAAGAAGTCTGAAAGTCAATAGGATCCTGTGTTTTTACATGGTATGAAAAAATGTAGCTGAGCTCTCCATATTACCACGGATCGGGTTATATATAAAGGCGGTAACTAAGATCGTTCTGAACTAAAAAAAACACAAAATATAAGTTTTAGGTAAGTCCCTATGGTTTTTAAACAAAGATTTAAACCAAAATCGAAGCGCAAAGTAAATACAAGACCGTTCACATTTCTTTTCCCAAAATCTAGCAATTTCTCTAAGGATATTCTGGCAGCAACTTGTGCAATAATATTCATAGATATTATCGCTATCTTCCGGTGATCATAAAATTTATTGATATTGTGTAACTTAATAATTTAAGTTGATAGAGCGATACATTATTCGATATCAGCCACAAAAAGATACTTGAAAGCGTTACCATTGTTGGTTCCCAAGGACCTATCAAAGACCACACAGTGCTTGACTCCTCCTGAAATACGAATTTCGTTCAGCTGCCGACAATGGCAGCCGACAATGCGTATGTATAAAAAAATATTACTCCTAATTTTTTTCCTTTATGAAAAGTAACATGTGAAGTAAAACATTAAGTTCTTCCAGCTCCTATTGATTGCAAATTTTAACTGTAAGAGAGCTACTGATGCTACCAACAGATACACAAAAAGGAGTCCACACTAACTACTGCTGTTTTCTACATCAACACGTAGAACAATGTTAGGCATCCTCTTTATATATAAAGTAATACGTGGTGACGTTTAAAGTACTGACTTGTTGGATCAGCTTAATTTCCATGTACGGAGTAGAAACACTAGATTCTATTTTTCTTTAGTTATGCACCACTTAGAGTATTATGATTAAATTATAAGAATTTCTGAAAAGTAATCCTAACTGTCATTTAAATCAAAAGGTAATTTTTTTCTTCAAATACTTCAAAATCTCAGCAATACTATCAGCAACGAATAAAAATGTTAAAAGTTTGATTTGGATAATTAAATATCAAATAGCTGGAGAATTGTATACGTATATCTCCGTTAATAGCTTGGCTAATGATGAGGATGAGGCAACATACTATTCGACGAAATTACCTAACCCGCTTTATGATCTACAGGACAGGAACATCGTCTCGCATCAATCAGAAACAACTCTTACGTCTCTATCAGAGCGTCATAGATAACAGTACCAATAACAACTCCAACATTGCAAGCAAGAGCATGATAACAAAATCGACCGGTTAATACCATCCGGAATCGATCACTATGTGCAATATAATTAATTCAACAACAGTAAACACTGTGCCAAGAAAGATGATGTCAACAAATAGATTCTTAATTCCTAGTGGCCGAAATGATGATGATGTTCAAACACCTATGATCAAGCAACAAAGGCCGCCACCTATTTATATTAAACCATGTTCAAGGTAGATCTGATGCTTGACACTATGCCTTTAAGTAAAAGTGAAGTTGACCCAATCTACAAGCTTCTATACCTAATGTTCCGTAGAATCACCGTTGAGGAACCCCAAAATCGGAATGAACCCCGTGCAATGTCCGAACTGCCCGAATTATAGACTCACGAAACCTATTGCACTCTACGCGCAGTATGCGTTGCCTGTGGGGATGCACATCTAACTGAGGCCTGCCCATTAAAAAATTTAGCAACTGTGGGAGAAAACAACCTTGTGATCTACACAAGTTATCCCGTATATACAGCATACAAACATTTCATCTAATCATTACAGGAATAATGCAGCATCAGGCACAGAATCAGAGCTCAGAAATACTGTCCAACATACCCCTGAAAATACAAATCGAAGTTGCCAAGTGGAATAGAATCACTGCTGCTAACTATGAAAAACAATGGCATAAATTGAGCAATCGTTGTAGGAGCACTCTTCTCTTGAAGCTTCTTATCAAGCAAAAATATGTTTATATGGTTTTTTTAGCATCTCAGCAGTTCAAACAATCGATGTCTTGTTTTCGAAAATCCATGTGGAATTCCAATGGAGTTTCACTGCATAAACCTGAAATAACTCAGTTCCTGTAGTTAAATTACGTAACATACATGCTCCTGGTACATGCATACCTCACAAGCAAATACTACTCCCAAATAAGGGGCTTAGATATAATACCTTTTACCGTACAGATCACCCGGATGGTAAAGCCCCCAGGGAAACCGGCATCTTAATTAAAAACACCTCATGTCAACGCAGTGACAACGCGCTTTAGGATCTATCATCAGAGCTTTATGCAGAAAGCAATTATCTGACGGTAATAAGTCACTTGAGTCGAATCTCTACAACAGACCCTTCGCAGTGACCTGCAACGCAACAACATCTGACGATTATATTATCGAAGTTGGTGTT
>VNKC01004533.1:0-11832 GCA_008042775.1 Drosophila pectinifera | reverse complement strand
AAGAATCCGCTGTGGCTCGCTGGAGTGGATGTGGATCAGAATAGATCCGGCTCGAAGGACCATGTTGTGGAGGGGGCGGACTCTTAGCCAAACAAAAAGATTTATAATAGTTGTCCACCGAAGAAAGAACAATCCAAAAATCCCACGTAGAAATAGGAAAATTAACCCTTTGAAATTTGTTTATTGTATTGCATTTTATTAGCCTTCGTCGGCTGCTGGTAAATTAGAAACTAACAACAGAAACTTAATCATAAGCTTGCGAGAGCGGAGTAGAAGCTCTCGCGGACTGGAAGTCCGGAGGGAGAGACAAAGCAAGAGCGTGCGAGTGAACGCTGGGCCTCGTGAAACGGGACATTTCATGACCGCTAGCGGGATCACACTGCCTCTTGAAAATAAGCGCCCTTTGGCGCGAACAACTCTGTATCTATATTGATACTTAAGAAATATGATTTATACTTATTCATGTATGACGGTTAGGTGAAACTAATTTCCACCGGTTTTGTATCTCTGTGATGGAGCAAGTGACCGAATTGGGACTAAAATAAATAGAAATCTCTCACAGAATATGGAGACCCCTTCTAAATAGATTTTCATTATTTTTATTATCTTCATAGTTATTGCTACTTTAAGCGCTTTTGCTGAACTTCATGGAACTTGCTCGAAAAAATACAGAACAATTTTTGTACATTCCTTATTGTATTACTTTCAAGCTCTGCTTTTAAAAACAGGTTTTGTTTACTGCCATTGACTTAGACAGCGCTTTTTCCGAAACAGTGTAGGTGACATGAAATCGACACCCTTCGTTTGCAATCCTATTTATTTGTTCTTTTTTTTAATGGGAACAAAATAGCAAAACAATTGTAGATGGTCAGTTTGACCCCCCTTATCGATTGTTACATCCTAGATATAAGCTATCGATAGGAGGCAAATGTAAGAGGAGAATCATAGTGATATCTACTTGCTCAGTGTGGCTGATAGTGTTGTTGTTTAAATAGGTGTACATGCACGGGTAACCATACTCTAAGAACCACTTGTACTCACATCCGACCAACGCAGCAAATATTAATTACCTTTCACCCCTTCATCAACGTTCATGTAATAAGAACTACATAGATACACGCCGCCTATCACTAAGCACAATAAATGCCATATAAAGCCAAAGAATGACCCCTAGGAATTATACATAAGAGAATATAAACAATAACATATAACATAAAAAGGCGTGAGCGTCCAATAAAGGATCAGTTCCTAACGAAATACTGCTGAGTTTTAGTCAGAGGTAACACGGTTAGCGGTGAAAGTTGCCAGATGTGAAGAGCGATTCGAGCTGCAGTACAACCCGCGACATACGCTGCTGCTCACCGACTGCCAAACCGATCGGCATACCTTAATCGGTATCCGGAGTAAATCCGGTATATGCGGAGTACCTACAACGTCGGGGCTGGTCCACGAACTTACAAGGATCAAGTATTGGACCGCGGCTCAGCGGAAGTTACAGCGGAAGCTTGCATCCAGGTTATCTACAACGGCGTGGGAGGTCCACGAAGTCGCAAGGATTGAGCATCGGACCGCGGATCATATTAAGAGCGATAGCGGAGGCTTCCATTCAGATTTATCTAAAACGGCGTGGGAGAACGGCATGAAAGCCGCTATCTACGGCACAGTCACCGACAATAAACATATGAAAGAGTTACAGAATTCCAGAGTACTAGAAAAGGCGTAAGATTTCTGAGAATCGGCAGCGGAGAGAGGAGTAAGACCACAACCATTGATGATAGAAAAATACAAGGCCCGACTAAAGAAGCCAGAGCAAACCCCGGAATAAGGAGGAAACGGAGAGCTGGAAAGAAGATGCAGAGAAGAAGGATATTTAAATAAATACATCAATTAATAAATTTAGCGACATGGTATTACAAAAAACAATTAATTAAAGAATTAGAATCGTTAAGTATATCCGGAAATAAATAAGAATTAAAATGGTACATACAAGAGATACATTCAATATCCTAGGGCTAGTCAGTTGGCGATATATAATCAAATGAAAAAATGGCAAGAAGAATTAGATAAAACAGATAGGCCAAATTTAGAACTCCTGACTGAAGTACAGAATCAGTTGCAACTATTTCAAAATCAACACGATGAGTTGCTGCTTAGCGCAGTGGCCTTTACAGGGGACTATTTCGCCAAAGACGGGTATTAAAGAATACAAGCCCTAAAGAACAAAATGTTGGCAGAATTTAATAAGAGAGAAGCCGAACGAACTGTTACAAAGTCGATATTACAAATGGTTGAAGAACAGGAACTGCGCCTACATGAGTATCACCAGGCAAGAATAGCGCTTCAAAGAACTTTGAAAATTGCGGAACTAAAACCGAAACAAATACAGTAGATCTGAAATAAATTGAAAAAGATTTCCAGCGACTTACGGATAACTTCAAGGAATTAAAGATAACAGAACAAGTTAAACAGATGATTATTGATGGGTAGGAAAAAACAAATGAATGGAAAAAATTGAAAGACAAATTTGAATACAACAAAACAAATAAGAAAAACGTCGAGAGAATCAGAAAAGAGTGTGCAAATAATGGGCATGGTCATCGCGCTAGACGACATCGATGTATATATTGCTAGAAAATTATTAAGGAAAATTTACCTTCAATGACAACAGAACTACTATCACGCTTGAAATACGACAAGAGTGGATCAAACACTTCGATATGTGTTGCAGATTTTAGAAAAGCATCTGCAAATCTTAAAGCAATAATAACCCAGAACCGTAAAAATCCAAAAAATTGACTGCGGTTATGAGTGGAAACTGCCAATATTGCCGAACTCCAAGGCAAAAGTTACCCAATTGCATCAAATCCAGTCATCTGGACATCACAGAGAAGTAAAATTTTGTGCGTCGCTGTTTTAAATGCCTTAGGCTTGTATACTTGCTTGTACTTGTATACTGTATACTGTACCAAGTGCGGCAAACCTTACCACGACCTGTTACATGGGCAGGAAGACACAAAGGCAAGACTTATATAAAAACAGGGAAACCACGTTGTTTGTCACAGCGCAGATTGAAGTTCAAGCTGCGAGCGGAGAATGGATAACACTTCTAGCATTAATAGATCAAGGATCTCAAGTTACTGTCGCATCGGAGGAAGCTGCTCAAATGTTAAGAGTGCCAAAGAAAAAGAAAAGAACCCAAATGTATGGGTTAGAAGAAAGCCTGGTCGAATTATCCAAAGCATCGATACAACTGAGCATTCGACCAAGATTCCAAGGTAATGATCGTATCGTGACTGAAGCTGTTCTTTTAACAAATTATTGAATCATTTGAGAAAGACATAAATATGAAGATAATACCTTAGCGGACCCAGCTTTTATAAGAAAAGATTCGTTGGCAGAAATTATTATCCATGGATTAAAACACGAAAAAAAACAATGATTGGGCAATTGGCAAAGCAGGGATGGATTTTATCTAGAATCGTAGAAGTGCCCTGTAGAAAACTTATTCAATTGCACTCCCGGAGAAATTGCGATAACCAGCTTATACAATTCATAGCAGATAAAAACAAAAAAAACAACGATATTCGGATTTTATAGATGACTATTTAAGACAAGGACACATGGAAGAAGCAAAGGCCGGTAAAGCAGCAATATAACGGGACTCCATATTCAGATGACTATATTGGAAATTAAAACGAAATGAAGAAATTGGCAGTACGGCTGATGTGGAAAAAATCATATGATAATATTCAAGAGTTGAAGCTGAAAACGATAACATATGCCCCTTTTGGCAACAAGAACCGTGTTTAAAAGAGATAATTAAAAATGATTTCTATATGGATGACTTGATGTCAGGGGCCGAAGACATTGAAATCGAAAATCGGCAAACCACTGGAAAATATTGGCATTATGCATAGTATTTACCGATAATACTATGGAACAAATGTTTGAAATAACTGACAAAGAAACAGTAACCACATGAAGACGAGTTCAATTGAAAAATTAGAGCAATTTCAGCAACTAACAGAAACAACTTCAAGGCACATGGATCATAGGTAAATCCAGCCGATTTAGGACCCAGAGGTGTAAAATTTGACAAGCTGGGAGGAGTTGAGGTGGAAAGGAATGGAAGAATTGGAATCACCACGAGTATACATTTTTAAGTTACATGAATGAAAGGAAGTTCCAGAAAAGATAGGAAGTCTTCAAGGGAAGAAGAAGATAAATTCCAAAGGTAAATTGGCGTCATTACAATCATTTCTGGATAAAGAAGAGGTTTTAAGAGTCGGAGGCGGATTACATTTTTCGAATCTGAAGTTTAATCAAACAACATCAAATTAAAATTAATAAGTCACATTTGGCTAAGCTTATAATTGAGAAAACAAATTCAAACACACTATATGGAGGAAATCGGATAATGCAATCACCAATCAGAAATAAGTTCTGTATTATAGGTTAAAAAACATGACAAAAGCCACAGAACATCAATGCTTACGCTGTACCAGATTTCGACAACAATATGCGCAACAATTAATGGGTCAGATTCCGGAGCACCGACTAAATATATCACAGCCGATTAACATGAGAGTTTTCAAAGGCCGAGGACAAAAGTCTTACGAAGGATACATAGACATGTTTGTGTGCATGAGCAACAAGGCCGTTCATTTGGAAGCAGTACCACGGAAGTATTTATGGCTACACTCAGAAGGGTCAAAAGGGTCAGGTAGTTTTAATAAAGAAATACAAGTTCAACATAATGACCTTTTGGGAGAATAGAGGAGACAAATCCTGGAGTCGATGGAAAGTTTAGAGTCGTCTCCGCGAAAAGCGATGAACGGAGTTATAAAATAACAGATACTTAAATTATGTCAGGGGGGCAAACAGGGCAAAGAATGGAGAAAAATTAACAACTTAAAAATAATTGATTATCGGATTTAACTAAGTTCCTTCTAATGTTATTCATAGTTACTGGAATTTAAGTAATAGAAAGTCCAGCTAGCGGAATAATAGACAATCTTTGATAAGTAGACAAACAGCATCAAAATGGAATTTAGTTATCTACTACATATATCATGAAACCATTAAATACGTAACTAAAGCAATTGGTGAAATATATCTGGGAATCAGCATCCAATTGCAAAGCTTTGATTTTATACGAAAGAGCTTGTAAATGAATGGTGCATAATTTCGATATTCGGATGAAGCAACTTAAGACAAATAACGAGTTAATATTCAACAATAAAAAGCAGGAGCGAGCAATTGTTGGGACATATCATATCGTCTTTCTTCTTTCAAGTGAACGGTCGTGTTTTTGTTTTGCCCTTCGATTTTGTGTAAATCTTTGTTATATACCATCGGGGTTTCACTTAAAATATCTACATTGAGTTTAATAAAGTTCCCGTTCACTTCAAGTGTGCATGCAGCTTATTTCGTGTATTAGCATTGAATCTACGGGCCGGACGGCCAACACTATTTCTAAAAACATTGGCTTGCGCTTCTCCTGCGAGACTTGTCGCGACGTTGAAAGGGAAATTATGTATTTTATGTGGCAAGCCAAAAGTTTTTTAAAGAGCTACTTATTAGTTTTCGTAAAACTCAGTGCTGGATTCTCTGTTTAATGGCCTTAAGCTGTTATATCCGTAGTGTCCGAGAGGTCACAATTAACGACCCAACAGAACCCAGATCAAAAAACTCCCCGGGGCTCCAGACCCGGACTACCGGTCAAAATTGTTAATACTGATAACCAGTCATTGCCAAATACCCTAATAGCAATTCCACCAACTAAACAGATATTTGTTTCGCGGCTTTCCCCTGCTCAAACAACTAATGATGCAATCGCCTATATACAAAGCAAAACTAAAAATTTAATTAATTTTAAAATTTAATTTTTCTTATGCTAGGGATATTTTTACTTTTAAAATAAATGTTTTTAACGAACTCTTTATCACTTTCCAAACTTTTGGGCAAAATTTGTTGATGTAAAAGAAGCTACAAAAAAAAAGCGGCCTATATTAATAATTTTTCCAAGGGGAGACCATTCCATTGTGCCCTCGAAGTCTTCCTCTGTATCAAAAAACTAATTCTCTTCTTCTTTTCTGTCAGAATCCAAGAGACTCCCTAAATTGTACTCTGATAGTCTTTCGTTTGTATACCAGGTGGTTATGTTCACAGAAACCTGGTTAAGCCGGAGATCCTTAATCGGCTATGGAAAACCATCCAACCTCACGCCTGAATTTTTAACTTTCGAGGAATGCAACGATGTTGAATTCCTTTGTGTGAAACTATCAATTCATGGTAGTTTCACTTTAATTTCATGTTCCTACATTCCTCCATTTTCGGAACTTTCTATTTATTGGAACCACCTTTCCAATAGACTTTCGGATAGGGAGCAATTAGTAGTTCTAAGTGATTTTTACATAATAGCTATTTGGTCCTCAAATTGCCTCAAAAATATAAAGTCGAACATTTATTCTAAATTTTAATCTACAGCTGTTCTCTCTCGCTTTTTAGTGGCTCGGTCTAATTTAAATCGTTGCAGGGTTTAGTTCTCGCAGGACCCAAGACAGTTCTATAATTTCGTCAACACTAAGCGTAAACCTATTTCACATCGTTCCTCGCTCTTATTTGAAAATACAACAGCAAATAATGATCAGGTAATTACCGATATTTTTGCTCCGATTTTTTTCAAAACAACCTATTCGTCGACATCTGGTTTAAATCAGACATATTCATATACCATGACCAAATCTAACCTAATCTTAAGTCCTAGTTTAAACGAAAGCTCACTTCTTTTGGATCGTCAACCGATGGAATACCACGCTGTGTGATTAGTTATTATGCCAAGACTTTGCCCAACCGCCTTCTAAAATTGTTAACTTTATCCTTAGTTATCCCAAATTCCCCCTTATTTGGAAGGAATCAATCGTTATTCCTCTCCACAAAAAAGGTAGCAAAGGGGATGCTAAGAACTACAGAGGAATCTCCAAGTTGTCAGCCATTTCTAAATTCTTCGACAATGTAATTACTACCCATTTACATCACCCTTGCAGATTAGTAATTTTTGTATACCAATATGAATTTATTAGAGAAAGGTCAATGACAACTAACGTTCTGGAGCTCAATTATTTTATTATAAGGGAATTCCCAAAAAAATTGCTGACAGAGGTGATTTATACTGACCTCAGTAAAGCATTTGACTCCATTAATCATCCCCTTCTTGTTAGGAAACTCGACTTAATGGATTTTCCTGTTGATCTTCTTAGGTGGATCTCGAGTTATCTGAATGACAATACGCAAAAGGTCATCGGAAAGAACGGCTCTCGCCAGTCGGATTTACGAACAGATCTTAATAATTTTCAAACGTGGTGTAGTGCAAACTTATTAAACTTAAATGGCTCTAAGTAAAAGAATCTTTATAGTTGAAGATTTGGGTGTTCGCCTAAATCCTAAACTTGAGATCATTGATCATATTTCGGGCATGGGGTGTGCTTGGATTTATTAAATTGTGGTCGAAGGTATTTGATGACCCTTACGTTACGAAAATTATATACACTTAAAAACTGGGATGTAAACTTAAGGTTACCCTTCTATTCCAGTAGACTTCTACTAACCTACTACTTAACCTACTTTCCTTAGCCTACCGTAAAACGATGCTACGCACCACCTTCATATACAACCTAATCCGTGGTGAAGTGGAGAGCTACCTGGATCAGCAACTGAAACTGAAATAAAGAAGATCTACAACTTAATGAGCGCTCAATGGCGATGGATAATAAGCTCGTGACCACGCAAAAGTACCGGGGTTCGATCAGGAAGCATCGAAAGTGTATATATGATACCATTACCGTTTGAAACTTATAGGAAGACCAGAACACTAGAATTCGTGCTCAAGGAGTACTGAGACTTCGCAGCAGGTGCATCGCCTTCTAACAGATGCACACGAGATGATTACAAAGAAAATATTAAGGAGCCGATGTTAAACCAAATGCCATCGCCTTTAAAATTAGGAAGAAACAAAGCCGATGGCCTAATACTAATGATATACTATTAAACATCAACTTGAAGAACAGAGAATCGATAATGTTAAGTTATAAGCTAATAATATCATATTTTAGCGAGCATGTATCTCTTGTTTTAATTATAATAGCGAGCTGCACTATAACCCGCAATATTCGCTGTGCTTTGCGAAACGCTGGTGAAACCAGACGAGCCTAGCGCAGATGGGAAAGTATAGCATGGAGATTTACCTATACCGAAAAAGATGGGGAAAATGTACCAGACGAGCAAACTAATAGAAGAATTCATTTTTGTACTTTAAAATTGTAGTAATGCGGCTGCAGTTAAAAACATTAGTCAAGAAAAAGGGTCCCAGTGGGACGCGGAACAGCAGCAGCAGTCGCGCACAATAGAAAACAACGAGAGTGTTCTGTAGTAGCGATACAGACGGATTTACAGGTCGGTGACGTCAACAAATTGGTTGTGGATGGGCTGCCAAATATGAAGGAAATAGCTGCACTACTGTACTTCCCTGATTTAACACCTATGTCATAGTTGCTCGATTTTAATAATATTAAAACCGTAATTTTGAAATCATAAAAAATTGCTATATCATAAATTAAATGAAACAAGTAGAAAAGCTACAATGGAGTAAGGTCGACTGTGGGATACCGGGCACCCAAAGCATTGTGGGTGAATTAAATACACATGGACATGACACTTTAACTTTGCATAATTAAGCTAAAATCTATTAAAAACTTAAATTAAACAGGACGGAAGGCAGAAGGAAATGCTGACAAATGAAGAAAAATGTTGTTAGCAACAATTTGAGCAACACCGAACAAAGACAAATGTTTTTAGGAACATTTCACTTAAATTTGTAGAGCACGTTCGCACAAATGTATTTATTTTATATATATTTAAACCGAAAATCACGACTATTGCTTAGTTATACGTTTTTCATGGATTTCGAAGACGGAAGTGTTCGTGGCCAAATTTTAAAACAAATTTGATCTGTATACAACAGAATTGAGTGTGTTCTGTTGTTTCACACGGACGGACGGACACTAGGATAGACGGACATTTCTAAATCGATTCGGCTGGTGACACTGATCAAGAATATATATACTTTATAGGGTCGAAGATGCCTCCTTCTGCCTGTTACATACATTATCGTTTTATATTAACGAATATGTGAGATTGATCGTCTTTTGCTGAAGAACTCCAGCTTCTATGCCGTGTCTATCAAGGCCGCTAAATGTTTATTGCAATTATTAGTCGTTCCCTGCCCAATGCGGAAATTGAAAGGATGATGGGAATCATCATTAAAAAACATGATAGCTAACTTCGTGAAGCCGAAAATAGCCGAAACCGTTATAAGACATTGTAGGCTGCTATCGATGTAATGTAAAGAAACATTAATGGTGCTTTGTAAATCATTAATATATAAATAAATTCTTACCGAATTTCCAAAATACTGAAATAAATTTACCGACCGCTCCTATGGCAGATATATGATATAATCGTTAGATTTTTAAAGAATACAACAATTCATTTTCAATGTGTAATAATTAATTATAACTCGAGGTACATATAGAAAGTTAAATAATAACAAAATTATGCAGATTTGTCTAGTATTTTCCTATTGTTTCTATGTCAGTAAAATATATGATATATTTATCCGATTTTTATCAAATTACATCCGAATCTCTAAAATCATAAAATATTACCATATCTAAGATTATATTTAAGTTATTCAAAATATGTTTAAAAATATCAAAATATGTTTAAAAACCAAACGTATTAATTTTATTCCATTAATTTTCGAACGTTTCTATGATTAGTCAATGTTTATAAAAATAAAAGCGCTATTTTGAAATTTCAAGAAATTACCGTGTCTTGTTAAGATTTTTTACAGAGTCATTTACCGATCGTTCCTTTGGCAGCTATATGTAAACGTATATGCTATCTGCAATAATTAATACCTGCAAAAGTTTCATTCAGATAGCTCTAAAGCTGAGAGATTAGTTTTCGTAGAAACAGACAGACGGTCTAGGCTAAATCGACTCGGCTTTTGATAGGTTCGGAAATGATTCCTTCACTGTGTTTTATACGAATAGATAGAATATATGATGTAACTTACAGTTGTTTCGATCGCCGCCAAAGAGCTTATGATATCGAATAAAATCCGGGCGCCCGCCCAATTGTTTTCCGTTTTTATTTAGGACTTCTTTGATTAAGTCTAAGTTATTCACTACCAAGCACCTAGTGTGCCCAAGAGTTATGGAATAAATGTCACCGTATTTTCTTTTTAATGCACCAAAACCCTCGAAAGGATTAGTTTTAAATCGACCTAAAAAATCCAAATTACCAATTATTGGCCAAGGCTGAGGACCTGGCGCCTGATCAAATAAACGAATTTTCTTTCCTCTATAGAAAAGTCCGATTGGAACAAAAGCTTTTTTTTTTAATTGAATTATTAACACCACATAAGAAATTGTAATTATGATAATTCCAAAAGCCAATATAAAATATATCTCCGAAAATCCCATTGTTCCACTTAATTAACTCAGTATTAATTATAATGATGGTAACTGTCAGTGGCTTATAGTTCTTCTCGTCGCACTTTTTCCAACTAATATTATGATGTTTACGATTGCAGTGCTACTTTTTAAATCGTTCTTATTTTAATATAAGCAGTCAGATGATCTTATATAGACGAATAGATTGTCATACATATATATATGTGCATTTGTCAACGTGAGAAAATAATAATACAAGAATGTCCTCATTTCTATGTACATATATAAGCGCTGGTGCTACATCTTATTTATTACTTTTAAAGTGGTGCTCTATTAATATAGGGTGTAAGCTCGTTCTTAACACCTACAAAAATATGTTATGGATACTAAATAGAGAATTTTATCATACTCGATTAAAATAGAGTTGTAGGGTAACTTTGAATCTAATATATCAAACAAAAACACCTCTTAACAAGACGATGGCACCCAACTGATATAAGTTCTGTTACAAAATAAGTAGAAAGCTACAGTCTAGTGTGGCCGACTGTGAAATACCAAGCACCCAGAGCATTGTGGATGAAATTAAACTACACATGCACATGGTACTTTCACTTTGGATAAATAAGCTTCAATTTATGAAAAACTGAAATTAGACAAAGAAAAATGTTTATAGCAGCATGTTGAGAAACACCTAACAAAGACAGATGTTGCTAGGAACATGTTGAGCAATATGGTGCTGTCAGCATACAAAGAAACTGTTTTTTTGTTTTGTTTGATATTATCTGGGTTGAAACTGCCGACTTATTACAGAGTTCGGGGTCTATTTTTTGTATTAAATACTAACGTGTAACTTTTATTTTTATTAAAGGTGTTTATAATGTTTTATTTATTAAGAAAGCATGTTATGAAAATTTTGTAATATTCATTTCAATTAATAAATATTATTGGTTATTAGGACATTTTAAAAACCAAAATGTAAGAGCATACATATGTAAATTATCTTTTTGATTGTTTTTGTATATTGAAATAAGTCTCGCGCTGCGATCTTATTTTATGTATCGGTGATAGCCGAAGTTATAGGTAATTAGGTATATTAGGCAGGTTCACGACGATGGCCGGAGTTTACGGAAAAAAGAAGACTTTATCGGCGACGGCCGGATTTAATCGTTCTTATGAGCGATGTGCTCTTTATTGTATCCAAAATTAAACTGATTGACAAATGTATTTTAATTGATCAAGAAAACTTAATGCTAACAAAGGCGACTCACAGCGGCCACGCAAATATGCTGTGTTTGCCGACTGTGCACGAGTATCC
>VNKC01004528.1:0-34149 GCA_008042775.1 Drosophila pectinifera | reverse complement strand
AATAGAATACTAACAAGACTTTGGAATTTATTTGGTCAGTTATTAATGCATATTATATCTCATTATTCTTTAGAATTTATTATATGTTTATTTATTTATTAGCTTATTGAATTTGATATTTAAGATATATTTTTTTCAGTCCATCTTTGGCCACTGGTCTTCGTGCCTCCGCTGATCTTGTTACCGATTTCGATTTTGATGGCGATTTTGAGTCGACCGGCGGAGCGCTGACAATTCCTCTGAACTGCGGCCGAGGACGCGCTGGGATGGGATGGGATGTGAGATCGGGGCATACATAAATCCCCCGAATGGGGCAGCATCAGAATGTGTCGAGCCATTGTCACTGCATGCCGCGGATCCACGATACTTTATTCATTTATTCCAATAATAATAATGCAATGCAAACATTGATTGTCATCGATTGTCAGCCGAAGGCTGCGCACGCGCACTCGGCCCGGACTGGACCGGACCGGACCGGATTCGATTTGGATTCGGAATCGGAATCGGACTCTGTAGAGGGGAAACTTATGCCCTTTTAGGGCATTTTTGATAGGTGACAGATTTTGTGCGCTCGCCGCGCGATTTGTGGGCAAAATTTATGAGTTGTTGTCAGCCGTTGTTTTTGCCGTCCTCGCGGACGAGCTCTCCGGGCCATATTTACATTTAATTTCAGTTTATTATTTATGCCCCCTTGAGTCCCAGCTCAGGATAAGCCTTTTTTGCATAAAAAATTGTTCCTGCTTTTATTTCATGGCCCCCTGGCTGGAAACAGAGGCGGGTAGAGTTGGGTGCTGCGTGTAATTGCTTTTTGCGTTGGTGAATTTAAATGAAAATGAATTCAATATTGCATTTTCACGCCGAAATGCTTCCAAAAACAGATTTTTCATTTACACTTTCTGAATGGCGCAATCCGGATTACGTGTCCCACGGGTCCAAAGCATTGATTTTGCTCCTGCGCACTGAAAGGCGTTCCATCGCCGCCCACTCGGCTCAAAGGATTCCCTCCTCCTTCTCCTGGCAACAAAAAAAAAAATTAAATACTGACGGACACTGGCAATACACATTGCTGCAAAGGCTCTTCGTATTCTGAATGCCCTTTGAGGGACAAAGGACTCGCTTCGCACACTTTTTCATCGCCTTTCCTGGGGAAATTAATCAACAACGTGCGAGAAATTAAAGGCAAATCAATTTGGCCTCTGCGATGAATCCAGAGAGCTCAACTTGGCTTTCATTGGCTTTTTTCGTTCATGGTCACTCTGTGAATTTGATGGACTTTAAAGTTAAGATTTTCTGGTTAAGTTATGATATGTCTGGATATTTTTAATCAAATTAAAACTATCTGGGGTGATAAAGGAGTTTTGAAATCCCTTCAAAAGGTGTCTTAAACTAGGACTACAAAATCTAAACTCTTTAAAGAGATTTATATAGAATCAAGCAATGTATTGCATACTTTCAGACCACTTTTATAGCGTTTTCAAAATCCAAGTGATATTGCTATTATTTTATATACATTTACAAGTTAAGTTACTTAATTTGATTTTTAAATTTCAAAAATATTCAGAGCTTACATGTACTTATACAAATTCCAATCAAAATGTTATCAAATCGCTTCTGCATTCCAGATCTTCAGCAATGGTATATATATCCAAGGGTCTAAAGTTGGATCCGGGTCCGGACTCCTTCAGTTTTGTGCCGCATTATGCATACAGTGGCGGCGGCGTGTTAAATTTATTTATTGCCATCGAAATTATGGGGTTTTGTACCCTCAATGACGAATGATCTACATTTTGATGGCTGTCGCCAGCTTTTTGTATGGCCGATTTGATTTCAGTGCTGACCATTTTGTCAGATACGGCATGACTTTTTAATGTACCCGACTCGGGTTCGGACTCGGATTCGGGCACAGAGAGATACAGATTCGTTTCGATTCGTTTTTGTCATTTTAATGTGCATTGAATTTTAATTTCCACAATCAAAACACTTTCAAAAGAAGACAGAGACACGATCTAGATATACGAGACAAACCCCGGCGATTACGGGACACCAAGAGTTTGTCAAAATTTTTAAAAGCCGACCCTGCCTGCCTCTCAAAATTTATGCCAATTTCTGTCTCCGTCTCTGGCCCATAAAAACAAAAATACTTTGCCTTGTCTTGTGTATTCCTTTTTTTATATATGCCATTCGCTTTTTGGGCATTGCTCTTCGGGCGGAAAAACTGATCTGATTTATATTTGACACAATGGGCTGACGCAGACGGCGTGTTACAATATATCGCGCTCCAGAGCCATACAGGTAATGCCCTGGAAATTAAATAAAATGTTTCGAATTTATATAATTTAAAGAATTTATATTTATTTAAGAAATTAAAGAATTAATTGGACTTTCAATTTAAATAGAACTTTAAAGGGAAAAGCTATCACTACCATTGCTATCCCACTTCAACTTTCAGCGTGACTGTGATCACGTTGCGAACCGAACCAGTTGGGAATTATAGTGCAAAGCAAGCTTAAGTGTGACCATGCGCCTTGGCCTTTTAACCCGCTCAAATGCTTTACTTAGAATTCTTAGATTTAGACCTTTCTGGCTCCTAAAATATTATTTAAAATAAATATTATTGAGCATTTCTCTGCGTGCATACCCACCTCCATATGTACTGTACATAACTCAGTTGCTCGCTCTGATACATAAAACATAAGACGGATACGTGGGCGGAAAGGGAGCGACTCGGGGATTATCGGGGTGTAAGGTGCGCACCGTGGCCGTAAATCGCCGGCGGACGACATATGGCGGCCATTATGATGCGCGCAATAACTCGACTCGCGAATAACAGGCAACACAGGCAAGAGCCTCGCTCATACGCCACTTGGGGCCCAATTATATCGCAATGAGTGCTCGTAAAATATTGGGGTGTTGACAAATTATGGCAACGCCTTGCCCGATCACGACTTGCACGTTAATCAGCTCTCGCCATACAGTTTTTTGTCTGGTTTTTTATGCTTTTTGGCATAGTGCCTGGTCTGGTTTCTGGTTCAATATATCGGGCGGCTGGGATGGAATAGTTTTGGATGATTTGCACATATAGATAATGAAGAAGTAAACTTCTGAATTTCTAAATAGGTAAGGAAAGGGTTTGGATGTGAATTGTTCAGAAGAATGAGTGGTAAGTTAGTCACAAATAGTACTTAGAATACCTAAAATATTTTAGGTAATTAAAGTAAAGTCCTATAGGTTAGATCATTACCATTAAGTGATTATTATTATTATTATTATGATTGATTAAAGCCGGCATTTTTCCAGTTCCTAATACCCCAAACAAGAGGGACTTCAAAATAAACTAAATAATGTCCTTTAATTTCCAACCCTCTTTAGACAAACACCTTTCCGGAAAATAGAGCTGACACTCCACACAATAGATGTGTATATATGCATAATGACATTAGGCTTATCTTCCCCTTTTCTCCTGTCTTTTTTTGGGGCATGTGCAACATTTTTCGTTTCCAGGTCGCCTTTTTAAGCAGCGTCGCAGCAGGAGGCGTCCTCGAAGCTGTCGCGCAGGTTCGCTGCGCTTCTAATTAATGTGCGCACCTTAAAAGGTGTTAAAATGACAAACAAACCATAAAACTCTGATAGCGCAGCGTATTTTATACGTAAATTATGCCTAAAACAGAAACAGCAGGCTCGGCGAGCCAAAGGCGAATGACACAAATGGGCAGGTCAACCCTCGGGAAATGAAATACGACTCGAGGAAGGGGTCAGGATACCCAGGGAACTCCGATATCTCACCCACGAGCAATGCGGAACAGGTGCTTGAGGTCGGGGTACCGCAGGATCACAGGATCGCTGGATCCCGCCTCTGCGCAATGTGCGTTGATGTGCGCTTATCGAGTTGTCATTGTCCTGGCACACACAGGACCCTCCGCGCCAATTAATTCCAAGGGGATAAGGCCGAGACGCCAGGGAATATGCGCAAACATGAGCTTCATTAATTTGAGCCTGCAGCGCAACCACTTGGCCGCATGTCCTGCGCCGCAGAGTCCTGTTCCTGGCTGCAATTTCCGCTGGCCAGCTTAGAGGCTGCAGGCGCGATCCGTATCGATCTGCGCATTTGGTATCCTTCGGAACATTTGCAAGGGGGAGATTGGGAGCGAAACATGGCTACCGGCGTTTAAGCCGTTTAGCAACAACTGATTAATGGCCAAGACCGCGTAGAGTCAAAGTTTAACCAAGCCGGGCAGGTGCTTCTCCAAGCCCACTTGTTTTTTGGCAAGGCAGCAGCCCACGCCAAAGATTACATTGAGAAAAATAAGATCGAAGGAAAGAAAGCATTTTTAAATAATTAAATAAAATTACAAAACTTGAACACACAATTCTGTTCTTTTATTTTTATAATGAAATATTCAAAGCTTATATAAATAGACCATTTCCAACAGTGCACATTCGCCTCTCCACGGCGATAAAAAGCGGCTCATATTTAAGAGCCTGGCCAAAGCCCAGCTAGCCAAGGCCTAGGCCTAGACTATCAGGATCTGTGCATTCATAAATCAAGTGCCTAATTAATGGAGCCCGATAAGGAGGGCCAGAACTAGAGCTCGGCCCGGGTTTATCAATTATATTTTCCCCACTTAATTTGCTCGCCTTTCATTAGCCGGCGCGGGTAATCTGCATGAGTTATTCCCGCAAATATCTGTGCATCATCTGCACTCTCGCACTGGCACTGGCCTGGCCCAAAGTCTCGGCCATTGTGGTGACCAGTTCTGCGGTCTAGGCCATATCGTTGCCTTGGCGAAATTCCGCAGTCAATCACCGATTAGGGCGCCACATTCAAATGAGAAATATTCGCTGGCTGCATTGTTGATACTGATGAACTCTAGTTGAGTTTAGTTTAAGCTTTGATAAATGTAAATAGAAATAAAATTCTAGATATTTTAAGAAGATTTATATTGTTTGGATATTTATTCTTTACTGTCCCAAAAGATGCCTTACCTTTTTTAGTATATTTTAACTACGAGCTTCCCTTTAAAGTATTTCAAAAATATTCAGAATATTAATTAGCCTTGTGGAAGCTCATTAAAAAACATAACTGTTGACACCTACTTTAATGTGCAGACTAATTTACATTTTCTGCGTAAATACTTATGCCAAGGGACATTCTGAAATTCTAATTCGAGTTAATTAAACCCGGACCCCGAAAAACTCGACGCCAATCAGATACAAGGCACGAACGGAGCTGAGCTGCATGTGTCCTCGGACTGGTTCCTCCTATCGCAGCCATCGATTTTGAGTATGTCGAGTGTCCTTCCTCCTCCTCATCTCTTTAAAAAAAGGAAACAAAACCAGGGAATTAAGAGGAGCTTGTGATATTAAGCATGAATTATAAATACTCTTTGGGGGAGTTAAAATAATACATTCATAGTCTGACTATTTTCAGGAAAGTCAAGGGTTTGCTGTAATTAGTAGTTTACTTAGCTGAGAGTTGAGTTAAATTATAGTCATTCTTAGTAGCAGAGTATTCAAAGGTACAACCATGAGTGAACTCAATATTTATTAGCCGAAAACGAAATTTTAATGAACCGCAGAGGGCTCAAAAAAATAAAATCGATATATATATATACAAATAAAAGGCAAGGAGTCCAAGAGAGATCTCGGCTGCCCGGCAGAAAATTATCAAAACAAAATTCGTGCCTGGGCAGGAGACACCCTCCGTCCCGATCTCGAGCTGATCTTCTCGATCCCGACTCGGCTCCGAGATCAAGTTTCGCTCTGGGTATTCTGATTTTCTTATTTATTGATTTTCTACAATAAATTTCGCATGTTTGCATCCAATTTAAATAAAATTCGACAATTCTAAATCACCTCGTTTTGACGTGGGGCTACTGTATCTGGATCTGGAGATTCTGCGACTCGCAGCCCGCTTACCTGTTCCTCCAGCTCGCGTGTATCCGAGGCTGAGTCCCAAGTCCCGAGAGGATGACTGCGTCTTGGCCCGGTCTCGCCGGTCTCGCCGGTTGGCGGAAATGCAAAACAAGGCCAAAGCGGCAGATTTATTGACATCTTCGTTGGCTCTCTTCCACTGCTTTGCATATGAGATGCCAAGACGAACGGGGACAGTTGCAGATTTCCCATACGCAGCCATAAATACGGGGACGATCTGAATTATCGGCACGCTCGCCACTGACCACAACCAGTTCCATGACTCACCACTACCACCTGCCCGAGATCTCAGCTCAATCCACCCGATCCGCTTGATTTTCGATTTCTAAATCACATCGTAATCACCACCGAATCGTTAGTCGAACTAGAAATTATGAATAGCCAATGAGAACCTCCGAGCGGAGAGTTCAAATTATTGCGTGCGAATCTCCAGAGATATATATTTATTCCCCGCGAGATGTCGCCGTGGGAAGCCGTTTATTCAAATCAACTCTTTTGTCTCTGGCTTCGCCTTGCCATTATTAATTAAATGTAGTTATTTGTGTGTTAAAATCAATATATGAATTTTAAGTTTTGGCCATCTCTGCACTCATGATTCCCACGTCATGTTAGCCCAATTTATTGCTCTCAATTAGACAAAAGCTATTCGCCTTAGATGTTTATGTGAAGCGCGTCGAGTTTGCTATTTCCATGCGAATTTGTCGCAAATTTGCTGTGCCACCCGCCGATTTGATGGGTTTATACCCACTGCCAGACATATCTCACTCTTGGCTAGTGAATCCCATTAGCGGTGATAACAAACTGATCAGGAAATTCATCGTGGGTTCTTAGATGCGGTGAGGTCTTTCGCAGACTTTGCTAATTTAATTTAAAAAATAGAAGGAAAATGCGTTGCCAGAATGTTGGGATATATATTTAAATGAATGTTTTAATATTGATGATATTTTATATATTAATATATTATTATTTATATATATTATTATTTTAGGTTTGTTTGTTTTTTGGCTGACTAGAATTTATTGTAAAAAGGTTTCAGTTTCCAGCCAAGAAGTACAATTTTTGCTGACTGACTTTGAGTGATTTCGTAAAAGTTTGTCGCTGAATTCGTACTTGGGAATTTTTAAGTGCAAACCCCGCATCGCTTTACGCTTGGCTTTGGTAGACCAGAGGATAATTATAGGTAATTGGCGGTAACTCCCAGTAAGACATCTATCCAATCAACTTTAATCAAAATGTTTTTGATTTTTAATAACTTAAAAAAGATCTTATTAGTTTAAATATTATTTACTCCCCTATATGTTACAACTATTACATACTTCGCTAGCTCAGTCAATAAAGAAGCTTTTAAAATATTTAAAAAGAAGAACAAAAAAATTGGAAACTCAATAATTGGTTTAACAAACATTTCCATGGCTCGGGCCGCACTGTTTTAATTAGTGTTCGGTTGGCCCAGCGCCATCGCAGGCGGCACCCGCTTCTGGCCAGCTTCCCTTGAGTGATTTCATTAATTAAAATCGCCGTTAATGCGGATAACGGATTATGACATGGCCATGAGTGTTTGTGGGTGTATCAATCTGTTTGCGCACCGCCCCCGTCCCCCACTCGCCCTGGGGACAGCTGGCGCTGGCTTTATTATGGCATATTATGCGGTCGCCGCTTGTATTAAAATTGTTAATTGGTTTTGTTTTTAATCTGTCAATCAATTAAAAAAACAACTGCGATTTAATTAATTAAATCAACAAAGGCCGCAATAATGCAGCGCCAGCAGCAGCAGTAGCTGCAAATATTCATCTCAATGAGTGATAATAAATAATATTACCCATAGGACAGTGCGACTCACATCGATAAAGGCCAGTCTCTGGCTGGTAAAAATACTAACGAAAATGTGTTTCTATTCACAAAATACTATAGTGATTTATGATTAGTAATGTATTTAAGCTAATTAGTGACTTACATGTGGTTTTAATAAAGTTAAAATATAAAGAAAAGGCACTTTGTTCACAACAAAACAAAGGCTGATGAAGGCCTTTGGCAACCATTCGAAACAGCTGTCCACCCTTCTGAAACAGTTGTAAGACTGTTCTTTATTTTTAACAATATCTTTTAATGATTTTTGTAAAAGTCTCTCTTTATTAAACACTTCTTTTTAATAGTGAGTAAATTAAAGTGTGTGTAACTGTTAGGAAAATGAATTAATTTATAGTCTGAACGGTGGCAGATGTTTACTTAATTTAATTATATAAAAAATAGTACATTTAAAATGCATAAAAGAAACTAATTACATTTAAAAGCATTCTATATTATATATATCAAGAGAGAAATTTTCCACAAAGCTGAAATAATAAAATAATAAATAAATTAAGAACTTATTAAGAATATTACTTAAAGTCCCCCTGTTTAGATTTTTATAAATGTGTCTTTAGGTGACGTCAGTGGTGGGCGTGACCTCATCCAAGTGGCCATGGACACCGAACTGGCATTTCCATGGGGGGAAATGGGAACCAGGTGGAACCGGAGTCGCCCCAGAAAGAGACGGGTGTGGCGACAGAGATGGAGCGAGTGTGGGAGTCGCCTAACGGGGCTCCGAACCCAAGTCCTCAACTCCAATTCAATGGCGGAGGTGGAAAGAGCCAGCGCCATTTGAAATTCGAAATTCGTATGCAAATTTCCATACATTTATTTTCCACACTTTGGCCAAACAGCGCCGCCGGCTAAAAATGATAAAGCGACTTCATTTTTTCCACCGTTGCTGTTGTTGTTCCTCGTGCCTCGTTTCGTTTCGTGCACTCTTTTCCACCACCCCTCCACCTCCTACAACTGTACACTCAGATAAAAAGAATGTCTTAAAATAGGTACTGATATTATTACAGGAATAACTTGCCATACGCTACTGAGAGGGCGAAGTAGTAGTAGTTCTATATTTAATACCAACGTCAAAGGTATGGATACCTTTAAAAAGTGTTTAAAATTAGTTAGTTTTAGCTCTAAAGATATATTTGATACCTAAAAATATTTAAAGTCTTTATAATAATATTCAAATAGAGCTACTTCCAATAATAATCCTTCTATAAATATGAAAACATATATAAATTGGAATATCATATTTATATTCGCCTCTTAAAGTAGTTCTATATATAATACCAATGTAAAATACCTATACAAAGTGTTACAAATTAGTTCGTTTTAGCTTTAAGGATATATCTGATATTTAAAAATATTCAAATAGAGCTACTTCCAATATAAATCATTCTATAAAGCTCATTCTTTGATAATTTGGTTTAAATTCGTTTATCTTTCTCTCAAATAAGGTTAGAAACATATTAAATTCCTACAAAATAAGACCGATTGTAATATTAAGTATCCGCTTTTTTTCGAGAGCTACTTCCAATATAAATTCTTCAATTAATATGAAAAATATATATAAATTGAAATATCACATTTATATACCCCTTTTAAAGTAGTTCTATATTTAATACCAAAGTTAAAGGTATGGATACCTATAAAAAGTGATTAAAATTAGTTCTCTAAAGATTTATCTGATATATAAAAATATTCAAAGTCTTTATAATAATATTCAAATAGAGCTACTTCCAATATAAATCCTTCTATAAAGAAGTTTATTGATAATTGGATTAATATTCGATTAACTTTGTCTTAAATAATTTCAGAAATATATTAAAATAAATATATATATTAAGTACCAGTATTTTTTTCTCGTGTACCCTGCCATCAGTCAGTTCTCCGGCATTGGCTTACTGGAAATGCACCGCGACCCCCTTGGCCGCCCGCCCCACTCCAACGTAATTATGCAAATTAACTCTTTTTCGGGGCCTCTGCTCAGCGGGTCTGCCTGCCTGCCTACCTGGCCAGAGCCAGAGCCACCCCCTTCCGCTCTTCCCCTTGTTGGCACCTATGTACGTACACACGTCCATATAATGCCGCCTTATGTAAAGTGTCGGTTCAAGTTTAGGCCGCTGCCGGGGAGTGCAATTTGTTGCTTAGGCGGGCAACAAATTTCGCCGAGCTCTTTGTTCGTGCGCACTCAATATGACAGGCTTCCTGGGCCCCCGGGAGCACTTGGGAGTTACGTTAATAACCCCGTTCTGCCCTGGCATTTTACTGGCCAGTTCCGGCAGCGTCTCTGCGAAAAATCCCACCTGAGCGGTTCTCAAAAACATAAATCTTGGCCAAGACAGCCTTGGACACTCTGCATATATATACACCTTGAAATATACTCCAAGAGAACAGAGTTAGTACCAGCTCAAATCTCTGCCAGATTGTCTTCTTTATAGGGCACCATCTGTCAGAGTTCTTCAATCATAATGATCTCTTCTCTATTTTCTCTCATAAATATTTATAGGAAATGTAAATACCGCGGACAACTTGTGGGGGCCAGCCGTCGAATTACGTATTCCGCAGGCCACAAAAAGCGACCACTTCGGCTCCTCATTTGGTGAGCCACCAACTAGGCGGCGCTCCACCTCCGACTTGCTGTGGCTATATGTATATATATGACCGTATATACACTGGTGCACCGCTGAGCGGCACAAATCACCGCGACCACATATCGCTCAGACGAGGCAAGGATCTGATCTGGGCCAGAGTTTGGGTCTGGGGGCGGCATTATGACGGCTGGGGCTTGGAGCTTGGAGTTGGCTTCAAAGGAGAACGCGTCGCATAAATTGCGGCGGCTTTAATAATTCAGCTCGACTTGGCCAAGAAGTTGCAACAGTCGCCGCAGTGGCTGCCCCAACAGAGTCATACAAATCACAGTTATGATTATTGCCGCGATTAAAAACTGTCGCCCGCCACGACGATGTCTCCAAAGCGACCACAGGCGGAATGGCCAAGTTAAGGAGCCAGAGAGTGCACTTAGAAAAATAATAGGTCTTCATACTTAATAGTAGGGCTAATATATATAAATATATAGATAATATAGCTTGCTTTAGAGATTGATCCTGAAAATAATAGGTCTTCATACTTAATAGTATTGCTAAGGTGAAACTATTTTATATATACAATATACATATATATATAGATATAAATTATATATCTAGCTTTCAAGACTGCTTCCTTAGTGAAGTAAATACTCATAGTTGCAGTTGGAAAAATAATAGGTCTTCATAATTAATAGTATTGCTAAGGTAAAACTATTTTAAGTATACAATATACATATATATAGATATAGATTACATATCTAGCTTTAAAGACTGCTTCCTGATTGCAGGAAATACTCATAGTTGCAGTTGGAAAAATAATAGGTATTCATAATTAATAGTATTGCTAAGGTAAAACTATTTTATATATATAAAGATAAAGATTATATATCCAGCTTTCAAGATTGCTTCCTTAGTAAAGTAAATACTCCTAGTTGGATCTAATTCTTTCTGCAAGTGTCGTCTGTCTGCGGTGGCTCTCTGGTGGTGGTCACTGCGCGTGCGGCACTCAATCCCGGCCAGAAGCACCGCGAATGAGTCTATCGACGTCTGTGCTCGAGTCGGCACAGTTCGGGGAGCTCTGTCAAAGTTGCCATAAATATCATCTTTTCAAAAATCTCCAGCTGAGCACTTGCAGCAGTCACTGTGGTTGCAGTGGCAGTTGCAATCGCGGCAGTTTGAGCTTTTTGCACACCGCTGCGGCACAGCGGTGATTAATTAAACCGACTCCAGCTCCGACTCATGATTTATAATGACGAATTTATTTAAGCCTTGGCTCGAATCGATTCCGATTACGAGTATGGCCTCCACTGGCGGCGCCTTTCAATGCGCTTTTTCAGCTCCACCGAGTCACCGAGTCACTGCCCATAGCCAACTACTAGCTCCGTCTGCGGCGGAGGATGGAGGAAGTCTCTCCTTGAATGGGTATTTGTTAGGATTGCGAAATCGACAGGAGAGTGTCACGCTTTCATATCCTATTAATGTGGAAAATGTGACAAAAAATATTACATATTTACTTAAGGCTTTTAAAATATTTAATTATTTAAATAGGTTTCTAAAAGTGATATTTACAGGGCTCCTGTTCTGTTCTTTCTAATGCGATCCCAGCAGCTCCTAGCTGGCTCCTGTCTCCTCTCCAATCCAGAGTCGCTCCCCCCTCTTTCTTGGGACACAATCTCGCTTGGAGGAGCCGCCTGCTCCCTGCCAGACTGAAACCCCCCGGACCAGTCGCCCGCGCCTCGTATGCAAAGCATTCTCCCAGAAGGCGAAACAAAACGATTGTGGATTGTGGCCGGTGGTTGCCGGTTTAGTTAGAGCTAAAATACATTTGTTTATGCTAAAATCGCCCAATTAGCAAGATTGTTATTTCTTGTACAGTCCGCAGATGCTTCATCGCTGATACGAGAGGAGGCTCCAGCTCCAGCTCCAGCTCCAGGTCCAGGCTGGACCCAGGAACACAGGGACCCAGGAGGACAGGCTCCTCGAATGGAGGCGGACCGAGGCTGGGAATGCGACTGCGACTGGCATGCCCATTTGTTTGTATTTATGCATCCGAAACAATATCAATTGTAATGAATTTTGAATATCGTTAAGCGTGAGCCCTCGGTCCGCGATCCTTGGAAAATGTCGCAAAACGGCATGTTCCCTGGCTGGAGATGGGGCGATACGGATGCGGTTCCCACAGGCTGCTCCAGGCTGCTCCAGGCGGCTCCAGGTGAGCTTGGAACGGAACCCTTATGCAGAGCAGAGGCATTCCAGTTCCTCCTTCGTTGCCATACAAATTATAAATAATTATTTGGCCGGCAATCAAGCAACTGATGGCACTTCCTGGTAGGAAATATCATCATTCCCCTTGCTGGCTACGATCTCCAGCGATCTCAACGCCAACGCCGGCTTAGGGGCAGTGCCTCCAACCTGAATGGATGATTATCCGCTCCCCCTCCCCCTCCCCCCTCTGGCAATTTCCCAACACGATCGCCGGCGTTTTGTGTGTCATCGTTTGATTTGTCATTATCATCGCGCACATTTCGTGGCCGCCATCTCGAGATCCCTCCTCTGGGGCTCTTACAAGAAACACGAAAATTACAATGGCTCCGCTGGCAGTCGCGAATATATCAGTAATAACCGAGTTGTACTCTGTGTGGGACCCTTTCCCAGCCCTGACGGGGTCTGGCGAGGATCGAGGGGGAACGGACTGGCGAGTCGTGGCACTAACTCCGCCTGGAGCCGTCCGTTGTTATGCAATTTCCAGCGGAGCTCACAGCGAGACAGTTTCTATTGTCGGAGAGCAGCAAATAATCATGTTGTCAGGCATTTCAGCTTCAAAGCTTATTCGTAGGTTAAATTATTTGTAAATTAAGCAACTTTATATTACCATTTGTAGCTATATACTTCATACTATATCCCATTTCTTAATACTTGTATTCAGCAGGGAGTATTTAACCTTTTCCTCTTTTTGGCCTGCATATGACTCCAGCACCTCTCAAACAGTCTAAATTACACACTCGCCCGGATATATATTTACGATAATTTAGCGAGAAGCTCAGGGAACTGTCAGCCATAAAATATTCGTGTCAAACGAGGCCAATTTTCTGCTCATGCCGAAGAGCAAAACAACCAAAACAGCCACCAAAATCCTGAATAACCGAGGGAATCGCAATGGGAATCACATTGGGATCACTCCGAGACTCCGAATGATCTAAGACAAGTGCCAGACAGTCGAGTCCAGTCGAGTCCATCAGAGGAGGAAGACAAAGGCTAATCAAAGTTGGAGCTGCATCGGAGGAGGGATGGTGCCGAAGAATTTTTAATATAGACAAAACTTGACATTTAAATTATGGGAACAAAGATCACACAGATTTGTGCGAGCCCAGTGGAGCCGAAGAGGAACTGGCCAATAATTTGAGGCACTGCCACCTGCAATCTCAGTCGGGACTTTGGACACTCAACAACAAGGAAAATATACAGAGTTTGGGTACCTTTAAGAAACAATTATTAGCATTAAAAATACAAATTTTTATATACTCTCATGTCTTTCTAAGATATGGTTTAGCTTTTTTCAAAGTAAGAACTTATTTTTCAGCCCAGAAAATAATAATTTGAGGCACTGCCACCTGCAATCTCAGTCGGGATTTTGGACACTGAACAACATGGTAAATATACAGAGACTTTGCACCTTTAAAAAACATTTATTAGCAATAAAAATAAATATTTTTAAATACTCGCAGTTCTCGTTTTGATATTGGTTAGCTTTTTTCCAAGTAAGAACATATTTTTCAGCCCAGAAAAAAATAATTTGAGGCACTGCCACCTGCAATCTCAGCCGGGATTTTGGACACTCAACAATATATATATATATATATACAGAGACTTTGCACCTTTAAAAAACATTAATTTGCATTAAAAATAAATATTTTTATATACTCTTAGTTCTCTCTAAGATATTGTTTAGCTTTTTTCCAAGTAAGAACATATTTTTCAGCCCAGAAAACACCTTTAAAAACTCTTAATAATACCTGTTGCCAAGTGTAGTGATTATACGGTCTACATCTCGGTCTGAGACTTGACTTTGCCTCGGTTGAATGCTCTCCTGGACTCGTTTTTCCTTCCCTGCCTCAGTTTCTGTGGCAAACTCAGAGCTGATTATTGTTTAATTGGAAATTGGCAATTCCCTTGGCAGCCTCCACCTCCGCGGGCTATTAATTCTCCCAATTAGCTGAAGACCAAGAGCAATAAATATGCTGCTCATAATAATTCTAATTGCTTTTCAAATAAACAACCGGCGGCCAGCAACGTTTAAATCAATAAACAATGGAGCAAGGCGGCCACCGAAATAATATTTACAGCAATTAGGCGCCCTATCAAAATAATATTAAAGAGATTTATAAGAGGCCGAGTGAGTTATGAAATAACCAGAGATGGAGGTGGAACTTCCACTGGAGACCACCAGACCCCCTGCTGAGTGGAGCCAAAGGTGTAAATGCCCAGAAGCGCCACAGTAGCAGGAGCTGTGTAACGTCCCGCATCCAAATCCGACTCCGACTTGGACTCAACCCCAGCGGGAGTCCAGTGGGATCGGAGCGGATCTGTCGCCCGCTGCGCTAATCGGTCGCTTAAAGATGTTTTAATCGCTTATTACATTCGGAGCGCCTGTCGTCGGCCACTTTGGCGGGATGGAGGAGTCTCTTCTTGAAAAGGGGAACTGGGAACCCAGTGGCTACTGGTCTCTATGTTGTCTTGCCTGCAAGAGTGCTTTATAAATTTTTATATTTATTTTGTTTGTTTTGATGGCTGGTAGAATCATCATTAAATATCTTTACTATTAAATCCCTATGTTATTCAAATCCCATCTCGCTGGCAAATCAAATTCTCTCTGCTGTTGGCCAACGAATTGGAGTTAAGACCGCGAAGTTCCCGCTGCATCCGGTTGTGATATTTACGCGTGGGTCGGGACTGGACTTGGGTCCAGGGAGAGACACCTTCGGTGTCCAACGACCACCATTCAAAGTTGTGCGTTTATTTGTTGCATGAATTATGATCATATTCCGGCGACAAATTTGCATCTTTCCCCCCTGCCACTGCCTCCTCACTGGCCAGACTGCCTCCTTCCTCATGGGCACTAAATGGCCCCGATTCCCCCGGTGCCCTGGCCGGCAAACAGCCATATTTTTATGCCATTTTTCGCACATGTTTGTCGCGCATGCAAAAGTGTCGAAATATTTATGTTCCGCGAGTTAGCAACACCACAAACTCGATGTCGTGCATTGAACATTGCTCAAAAAAGGCTGAAATACCTGGGAGGGAGGCCAGGTGGAGTGGAGGGGCGGACTCCTCGTGTTTTATTGAATGAAATGGCCCGAATGGCGTTGATTCATAAATGTGGCCAAGTCGGGCTAAGCGCGGTTTATACACCAATGGACATTGGAAAAAATCGTTTAAAAATGTCTATTAAATTATGTCTATTTATTTATGTCTATTAAAAATATTTCCCCCTATATATGAGCCTTAAAACAAATCAACTTTTAAGCTTAGACACATAATATATTATAACAAATTTAAATAAAAAAAAAACACAGAAGTTAATTTCACAGTTTCTATAATTTTTTATAAAGTTCATAGTTCGGAAAACAGTCAAATAATTATTATTTTAAAGCAAGCTAGCAAATATATCATTTGTATATTAATATATTAAACAGAGCCACACTTGCTTGAGTCTATTTAAAATATTTACCAAACTTGGGCATTAAAAAACCTTATTTTTTAAGCTTAGGCAGATGAGATATATTAACAAATTTAATTCAAAATAATTCATATAAATCAATAGTTAATTTCCCAGCCTACCCAATCTTTTATTTAGTTGTAATCCACTTTATAAGATGATAGCTCGAACAACAGTCAAATAATTATTATTTTAAAGAAAACTAGCAAATATATCATATTTATATTAAAATACAAAACAGAGCCACACTTGCTTGAGTCTATTTAAAATATTTGCCAAACTTGGGAACTAAAAAAAAAATATATTTTAAGCCCAGGCAGATAAGATATAATAACAAACTTAATTCAAAATAAATCACAGAAGTTTATTTTCCAGCATGCCCTATATCTTATTTAGTTTTAGACCACTTTATAAGATGATAGCTCGAAAAACAGCCAGAAAATTACTATTTAAAAGGAGTAGTTACTGGATCTATTTACCTGACCACCGCTGTACCTGCCATTCAGTCTGGGTCTGGCTTCAGTTCGGGATTCGTTTTTGGATGCTGGGCCCAGGGTCTGCAGCAGCGGCATATGCAAATGCAGCCTCGACCTACGCATGGGCACTCTGAATAAAATAAGATTTGTGGCCTGCACGCGGAGCGAGGTGCAAATGATGCCCACAAAATAGCGCAGCTCCAGCTCCAGCTCCGGACCAGGCCCAGACCGTGGCTATCGGATTTCGCATGCAGAATTTATGCTGCGCCCGGGAATTACAAATCAATGAGATGCGCCGGGTTTCGCAGGGAAGCTGGTCTCGGGATCATAGAAAGATGGCCGCGCGGGCAAAGTAGACAACGTTTAGAGCTAATTTGAATTGCTCGAGAGGATCGGATCGGATTGGATCGGATTGGCCTGATCTATCTGGGCCTACGATCTTCATAACTCGGGGCAGGCGATTGATTTCTAAATAACTCGTTAGCGGCACACAAATACGAATAGCCAGAAAAAAGTTGGGTTCTTCTGGTTCTCTGGTGAGGAATGCGCTGCCGTTCCAGCCCCAACTCTAATGCCGATTCCATTTCCATATCCAAGCCACTCAAATTTTTGTGTACGATATATTTTTATTGATTCTTCGGCTGGCCTCATAATGAGCTGCCTTGGTGTCTGAGGGTCTGGCCTGGTCTCTGAAACTGGGGTTGGGGCCCCGAAAGGAAGCCATAAATTAGCTCTATGAATCAAAGAGATATCTGATTTCTGGCCACTGATAAAATATTTATATACTCATTTCATTCAAGGCATAACTCTTGCCCGGGCCTCCACAGATTCTGGTGGTTCTTCCACTTTAATGGCCGATATTCCAAGTCGATTCTCTGGCAGACACTCGGTCTCGACTGCGTTCCCAGCTCAGACCCACAGGAGACATGGATCGAGAGATGATATCGTGTCATAAATATCAACGCGGGCTTATTAGTTGAATTGAGTTGAGTTGAGTTTCGGTTCGTTTCGTTTTTCTAAGGGCAAATTATGGAAATCACAGAGAGGCGATCCTCAAGATAGCATAAATATCTCTGAAACACTCTTATCTAAGGTATATCGATATTAACGGTACTCGGAACTCATCGAACAGGTAGAACACACACGTGAATCTAACAAAAACTTATAACTTCAAGGTGAGTCATCATGATCTATAGGTGATTCATATACAACTACTACTCCGCCATGATATATCCCAAAAGCAGGAGTCCAGCACCCGCTGGCAACTGCAATTAGAGCCAAGAAAAGACAGCAAGTTGGCAACATAAGCTATAATCCATTTCTACACATAAATCCAATTAGGATTTGGGCCCGGGTCTTGCCACTTCGGGATGCCACTTTGGACTGTCTGCCGGTCCTGCCTGGCCGGCGGATGATAAGGATGTGCCACCACCTCCACCTTCTCTCCCTGGAACAATATGTGGTGGAATCAAAGTAAGTGTGCGATGGAGTAAGACAAAAGTAAAAGTAAATCACTCGGCGCGATTTTCGCTAATAACGAAAATGATTTGGCCAAGTGCTCGGCTGCGTCCGGCTTCCGGGCTAAGCTCCTGGGAGGCATTACCTCCCATATGTGTGAGTGATGCTGCAGGACGATAAGGCAGTCCTCCTCCTCCTCCAGCTCCTGTTGCGGCATTTCGACTTGGCCCCTAATGAACTCAATCAAAAATCGATTTGTAGAACTGGATAAGTTCGGCTTTGATGGCAGGGGGTTGTGTTATCCTCAGGGACTCTCCCGTAGTATCTGTATCCTGCAAGCACTTCAAATGGAATCTGTGAGATAACCTGGCAGCCAGATTGACCGAGGCTTATGAAAGGGAATTATTGATGCCGTCATAAGCTGAGAGTGTTTACGAGTATCCCCCGTCCCCCGTCCAGGTTTCCGAACGAACTTGTCAGCTGTCACATGCCAGCGCTGGGCCATTAAGTACCGGGCGAGACCCGGCCGGGACGACGGTCTCCACAAAAATATTGTCATCATAAAGCGAGGCAAAGAAGCCGTTAAATATTATTAAGGAGACCATTTAAATTCATTAATGAGCCCAGCAGCTCTCCCGCTCCAAGCGAGCTGGGATTTACATGCGACCTGGGAAGATCTGCGCTCCTACCTGAGCTCCAACCCGGGTTCCCTGTCCCCATCCCAGCCAGACGCGTCGGTCACGAAAATGAAAGACGAGCGGGTCCGGTCTCAGACCCAGACTCCTGGCCTGCACTGGCACTGAGGGAAAAAGCGGGTTATTTGGGATAAAGAATTTTATTTTAAGATTTATTAACAGGTTGGTCTAAATGAAATTATAAACTGGAGGGTACCATTGATCATTCTATCTTTTTTGCTACATTGAATATGCACTCGATTTATTTTGCTATAAATAAATAATAATATCTATATAGTAGAAATATTATCTAGAAAAGTGGAGAAATCATTATATCTGATTATCGATACTGATCAAGAATTTGAATCCGGAAATTACTCACAAATATTATAAAACCTTGGAAGGAGTCCCGGAATAGTCCCGGAATAGTCGCGGAAGAGTCGCGTAAGAGTCGCGTAAGAGTCGCGAAAGAGTCGCGGAAGAGTCCCGAAATAATCGCAAAAGAGTCGCGGAAGAGTCGCGGAAGAGTCGCGGAAGAGTCGTGGAAGAGTCGCGTAAGAGTCGCGGAAGAGTCCCGAAATAATCGCAAAAGAGTCGCGGAAGAGTCGCGGAAGAGTCGCGGGAGAGTCGCGGGATAGTCGCGAAAAAGTCGCGGAAGAGTCGTCAGCTTATTAATTTTGTAGAAGGAACTTTAAAAAATTGTATTTAAAGTATTTATACTTCAAGAAATTCCAAAAAGAACCGAAAACAACATGTGAAGCATATACTATGACTACTCCAATAAATTTCTATAAATTTATATATATATTCCATAATTACACGACTCTTTCTCTTAGTGCATCTCCCATCCCCAAGTCGGTTTGTCTGGGACCCAGTCACATCCTCGTTAAAACCTTAAAACAAATGAGAGACGCGACAAAATACAAAGAGACGAAATTAAATTAAGCAAATGAAAGCCCACGTTGACAATTTTCATATCTCGCCACAGCTCCGAGGACCCGTGACTGCGACTGGGTCCTCGAATCGGGTCTGGATCGGAACGCTATATTGGCGAATATTGCTTAAAAACGTCAATAATTCATTTGTTATGCCTGCACATTGAATGTCCCCGCGGACAAGGTTGAGATATGGCTGGGTCTGCACTGAGTCTCTCTCCATATACATCCCGATTCCAGGTCCAAGTCCAAGTCTGACTCCGAGTCCGAATCCGAGTCCGAGTCGCGTGTTGAATGTGGAGCGCGGATTTGTGCGCGGCGCTTATGCAAATTAAGATGAAACGGAAGGAGAAATTGTAACCTGTTTTTCTGCTGATTTTCATAATCAGGTTTTATGGACATACTGCTATATATATTTGGGATAATTAGTTGGTATAATTGTATGGATTTTTCAATTAATTGGAGGGTAATTTGGGATATAAAACCAAGGTAATGAGATCTACTGCAAATTAAAAACTAAGTTCCACAGACGAAAATAATGCAGTTGACTCTATACAGATTCAGAGGCAATTATGCATAATATTTAATGCTTAAATAAATGTTGGATTTAATATAAAAATTAAGAAGTAAGTTTACAATATTTTCACACCTTCTAGGACCAACTTTATCCGCTTCCCCTGTAATTTCCCCTATTTTCCACAAATGCTATAGAGATCTAAAAAATTAGCGGCGTGTAACCGAAACGATTTATCATTTTTGAACTTTTTCGGCGCGTCAGCAGCTCCGATTCAGATACTGATACCGATATGGTGATTCGGCGTCACTTAGCTAACAAATTCATCATTAATTTTCCACATTATGTAAACACAGGCTGCGACATCGAGAACTGAAAGCGTTTTCAGTGCGGAGCGCTGAAAGGCCAGCAGCTGACATTTTGATTTCCGTAATAAAGTAATTAATGATCTGGCTACTACCTACAGTCTGTATCGGAATCGGAATCGGAATCGGATCAGTGTCGCGTCGGACACGGAGCACTTTCCCCCTGGCGGCGCCACTAATGATGACACTCCAATCCCGAGTTTGCACATGTAATTAAGTCGCTCCTGTCCCGAGGAAGGGTTTCGAGTGCACCCTGGAGGCGAATCATTTATCACCGGGCCAGGTGGTGGCGTGATTATTTTGACATAATTTTTATTAATGAATCGCCCCCAGATCGGGGCACGCAAATAACGGATCGGATCGGATCGGCTCGGCTCGGATCGTAGGCCTGGAATCTAAGCCAACTTAGAGCCCAGTGACCGACTATGCAGAGTGCAGAATGCAGAATGTAGAATGCAGAATTCGCTTTTCTTGGAATGAGTGTTTTTGCAATAATTGTATTCAAAATTCATATTACGGCCGCAACTGTGCGTAGAATAATTTAAGGCCGCGCGCGGTCGCTCAAGGCCCCAGGGAGCTGACATCTAAGCGGCGACGTGAAAAACTCTGACGAAATGACATTTATGGGACAAATGCTCCACTCCTTCAACGGGGTACAGTGCGGAGTGGCAGTATAAGTTACTTTTATAGTCTTCATAATTTTATAATTAAGCGAGAATTAGCAGCACTGAAGAATAAGCTTTGTCAAGCGTTCAGTTTGATTGACAATCACAAGTTTTATTGAACCTGAAATACAAATACAATTAATTCAATTTTTATTTTATATTTTAAATAGTTTAGAGAAGGTTTCTCCCTAATTTTAATTAATATTCTCTTCTCAACTTTGACGAAATAACATTTATGGGACAAATGCTCCACTCCTTCAAAGGGATACAGTGCGGAGTGGCAGTATAAGTTACTTTTATAGTCTTAATAATTTTACAATTAGTCAAAGACTAAGCTTTGTCTGGTATTCAGTTGAATTGGCAAACACAATTTCTATTTAAACTGAAACTCTATAATGCAATTTTTATTTTATATTTTAAGTATATATATTTTAATATATATATATTATATTAAAAATAATTTAATGAAGTTTTCTCTCTAATTTTAATTAATATTCCCTTCTCTATGTCACGCACTGTCCTGCCTTCGATGTGGGTATGGTTATGCGAATGACGGCTCTCGTCTGCCGCTGACTTCTGGCCATTCCCAGGCGGACTGGTCAGTGGCTACTCGGACCACGCAGTGGCCCCCGTCCCCGTTCCAAGTCCAAGCGGGGAGCTTCTTGAATTTTGGCGCCATCAATTTGGCTGCGGAATCCAGCGGAATGCGCACGAACCCGTAAAAAAAAAGTAAAAAAGTAAAAGAGGGACGACGTCAGAAAGTGGCTTTTCACGTTGCGGGACGGACGTTAAGTAGGCGCCAGCAAAGCAATTTTCAAACGAAAAAAAACTACCAAAAAAAGGCCTTTGGATGGGGAAGAGGGCGGAAGGGGCGACAAGAGCAATTCGTCAATGGAATTCCGCCTGCGAATCAAGGATGCGACATCTCAAATATGATTTACGTTGGGCTCCAGCGACTTCTCAGGGAATCAGACAGCGACAGCCTGGAGAAGTCCAAAAAAAGGAGGAGACTTAAATAAATATGCATGAATAACTGCTGTATAAAAATAAGAAATACATTTTAAGGAGTCTAACTAAGCTCAGAAATATTTAAGGAATATTTAGGGAAGGAATATATCAGGCAGTTAAGGAATATTTAAGGAAGGGATATATATATATAAGACGTATTTATGGAGTATCTGAGAAATATGTGAAGAGTATTTAAAATAATAAAGCCAAAATAAATAAGTAACTAAAAATTATGGCTTATAATCTGTCTGGATTAAAATGGGAATAATAATAAGAATAATTTTAAAGAGAAAGAATATAGATAAGCTCTATTGAATGTATGTGTAGGATTTTATTGGGAAGGTAAAGAGTTTTTAAAAGTATGCAGCCATTTATGAATATAAAATAATATTTAAATGTTGTCATATCAAAACCCGATATTAATAACATTTCTATCTATTAATATATAACCTCTACCGACTTGTGTCCATACAATATTTTAAGTGAGTGAGGAGGGACTCGAGAAAATATATAACATATTTAGGGAGTATTTAATAAATGTATGAAAAATACATAAGAAAAATATAAGCAATTAAAAATTATTGCTGATTATCTATATAGATTAAAATGGGAGTAATAATAAGAAAAATTTCAAAGAGAGGAAGATAGATTAGCTATATTTAATGATTTTGTGTGATTTTATTAGAAAACCCTTTCAAATTGTAAAGAGTCTGAGAAAGTAAGCAGCCCATTATGAATATATATTATATATAATATAGTATAATATTTAAGTATAGTCATATCCAAATCCGATATTAGTACCATTTCTATCTATTAATATATAAGCTCTACCTACTTGTCTCTATACAATCTTCCAAGAGAATGAGGACGGACTCTATAAAAGACACACAATTAAGCCAGGTTCTCCCAGGTATGTGAGTATCTGGGCCTATCGCCTCGCCAGCATCGACGATTTGTAGAACAAACAAATTAAGCTGCGTTCGATGGACCCAGTCCCAGTCCCAGTCCCAGACTCCACAGAGGGGAGATCGGAGCGGAGTAGGCTCGAACTAGTGCCATATTGCTCGGATTGCATGACGACGAGCGGATCGTGTGGGCAGCTATCGTCGATATAGAGTCGGGAGTGTGTGTTTTGGGGGACCGGGAGCTGGGCAGCGTTTACTTCTAGTCTTTGATCGGAGATAAAGCCACGGCCGGCTGCATTTGCATTTTGCATTTGTTTAATAATTTAGTTTACCATTCCGTAGGTTCTGTTATTACTTGGACATGCTTTATTCGTGGCCGTGCCAGTGCCTGCGCCTGCGTTTGAATTGCATATTTATGCATATTTTATATTCATAACTTGTCGCTTTTCCACGAGCTCAGCTGCAGTCGCAGTTGCCATTGCAATAGTCGTTTATCGAGCGACGATCGATGCAACTCGCTGCTGTTGTTTTCGATTTTTATACCTTTTTTTGCCGGCGAAGCTATCCCATAAATCGCCGAGGCAGAGGCAAAGTCGAGTCGAGACACCTTGACACCGTCCACAGGTACGGCCGCCCCCCGCGTGCATCCAGATATCGGCTGAGTTATGCCCCGACATCGAGAGTTATGACAATTCTGCGGCGACAATTCGCGTTCGATCACAGAACCGCTTGAATATGAATGCCGAGTGCTCTGTAATAATTTCAATACCTAATTGGCCGGGAAAATAAAGCACCGATCAGGCTTTGACTTAAGGCACGAGATGGGTTTCACATCCGTAAAGTCATTCTCTTGCTCTAGACATGTTGTGATTAGTCATTTATTATTATTTGCAATAATAGAATACCTATAAAATCAGTAGAGTTTTCTATCTATTAAAGATAGTCTTTTTCGCACTTGTTTTATGGCAGCTACATTTTATGACAGCTTAGTTTCATGGCAGATATTCTAGTTTCCCCCTGGCAAAAATATATTTGAATGTGTTTAAATGCTGGTAACAAGGGCATTAAAAAATTACTCTACCATTAAACTGTTCACAACTAACAGCGGTCTCAAGAGCTACCAGCCAAGGCTAGATTATGTTGGTACTCACTCAAGTAACAAGAAAAACAAGTAAATGCTCTTACAGAATGTTCAAACTAATTCTGTCTGTCCATCAAATGGGTCCAAGAAAAACCAGGCATTGCAGTTGAAATGTATCCAAATTAGAGGGGTCATTAAGGCAGGGAGTACATATAGTTGCAAGAAAGGCAAGAGAATAATTAGGAATTTTTTTGGATTTATCTAAGTAGTTTTTATTAAAATTTAAGTTTACTTGCACCCCAGATTTCCACTGTAAGCTGCACTTAGAAGACGAGGTGCCAATGCCATCCTGCAGGCCATTAGTTCCAAATCAGTGACTTTCCATAATCGAAATAAACTCGCATTCTCAACGCTCGTGAGGAGGTTCTCACCTGGTACCTGGCCTGCCTGTAATCGAGTCATAAAGCTGCAAAAAACATATTTAAAAATCGGATAATTGCCTTCCCGTTGTCCATTTTAAGTGTCCATTTCGCCATTGTTGCCGTCTTTCTCCTTTTGGCCATTCGACGCACTGCGCTCTGGTAATGAAGCCCACTACTGGATGTGGCCCTAGGTCAGTTGCTGCTCCATCCTGGAGCTGGGAGACCTTTCCCCGTCGATCCACCCACCGCAGCTTTCGTTCCGCTCCGATCCACTGGCCTGGGTGTGCAGCCGCCTTTTTACGAGTGTGTCAGCGGCTACGCCTAGTTATGACATATCAAAGCGCTTCTTAGGGACCAGGGATAGAGTGCTCCAAAAAAATATATACTACATTATCCAAAAATATACACTTAATAGTATGTTAAATTTATTAAAAAATCGCTTAATTCCTTGACTTAAATATCAATGAACAAAATGTAGAAATTATCTTCAAGAGCACACACTATGTTTTCCTCAAAGTAAGTATGAATTTTATTTATGCTAAATCGTAATAAAGTATCTAAAGTATCTAATGTATTTCATTATCAAAATATACATTTAAGAGAAGGTTCAATTTATTAAAAAATCGCTTTATTCCTTGACTTAAATATCAATAAAAAAAATGTAGAAATTATCTGCAAGAGCAAACACATATTTCAGAGAGTTCTAACTATGTTTTCCTAAAAGAAAGTATGCATTTTATGTATGCTAAATCGTAATAAAGTATCTATATTGATTATATTTAATATCTTAATATATATATCTAAATTTCAGGATCTTCTCGTACTATTTCTGCAGCCCTGCAGCCACCGAAGAAGTCAGAAGTCCAACCTTCGCCCCATATTAAGCCAGGCGGCGGCTTTATGTTCCCTGGGCGATGATTTATATGCGTCAGTGTCTCGCACCTTTATGGTGCATTGCGAATCGCTCCTCAGACCTTCCTCTTCCCAGAGCGGAAATTGCACATGGTCCGGATTTGTAATTTGTAATTTCGGTTTCAGTTTCAGTTCACAAAAGAAAGTCAAAGTCAGAGTGGGATCTGTGGGAACTCCGAGTCGGTGCAATTGATGGAGCTCCGCTGGAGCTTACCCTCGGAGTTAATGCTGGGCTTAATGCTGGTCGACATTTTCACACGATATTTCGGCCAAGATACGGGCCAGTGGCCGGCGATTAATTCAATTTTCGTCAAAATTTTGATGGCAGATTAGAGAGCGATCGAAAGACGCCTTTTATGGTCGAAACGTGTGCGCGAATTCGGGTAGCTAATCGGCCCAGTTAGTGGTAAAAAAAAGCGCTCCGTTTCCATTCACTTAGCCATTCCCATAGACCAAGTAATACACTTTAAGTAAATTAAAATTACCTGGCTTAAAGATAAGAAAGTTTCTGGTTAATATGAGTTTAATACAAAATAGTTAAAGAAATAATGATTATTATACAGGCAGGGCATTCTGTAATATTAAATAGGCAGGACTTTCTGTAACATATTTTACATAAAATTAAAATGAAATTATCCCCTTCATTTTAATTGTATATAAAATATGTTACAGAAAGTCCTGCCTTTTTTAATATTTATTATTTCTTTAACTATTTTGTATTAAACTCATATTAACCAGAAACTATTTATATATCCAACTATTTCTCTCACTGCATACCCCCGTCGATGGCTCTGTCCCTCACATTTCATTTATGAACACTTTTTTACATATTTGCCTCCGCTGCCCGCACGAAACTGGGGTAATTTGAACGTGTCGACTGCGGCATGTCTGGGTCGACATTAGAATTATGGCGGGTGGTGTACCGGGCGGACGGGTGAGTGCGGTGCCATTACTGCTGGCTGGAGTAATTATTATGCGCGGCGCGGCGCCGCTGATTATTGCCAACTAAAATGAAATAAAGAAACCAAATTAAAATATATACATTTGTAACAGCGGCAGACACGTCGCAGCTTAGTCGGTCTCCGACTCCGACTCCACTGTGGGCCAAATGTAAAGCCAAATGCCTTTCCAAGCCCTCACGCACATCCCCGAATCCCTTCGCCGGCAGTCTTATGCTAATTTCCCACAGGTTCGTGCAGAGAAGTCATGTCAGGTCTATAAAACATAATGAATAGTAAAGCTAACTCTTGCCATTAAATTAAGGAGGTGTAAGAGCCACTAGATATGTAAAAAACTATATTAAGTATTTCTAAAGAACGATCTGATATAAGTACTTTCTCTTAATTTGTACTTTTTTTTACTTAATTTGCTTTATAAACAAATTGTCCCTGTGAGAATTGTTGTTCAATGAGAACCTTCCCGAAATAACCGCAATTTTTTAGCATAATGCCAAGCAGAATGTCAACCGACTTCAACATTTAACAAGGTTTAATTTTATATCGCATTAAATAAATAAGAACACTACACAGAATAGACATAAAGATATTTGCCGCCCATTGACAACTTGAAGGCAGACAAAAGACAGAACTAGACACAAATTGAGAAATCCAATCGAAAAACAAAAAGTAAAAGAATAAAGTGATCGAAATAATTGTATAATTGTAGTTTGGCATTTAGCGAGCAGGATGCGCAGGGCTAAAAATAAATAAATAACAAATAAGCTGTGATGGGTAAAGTCGAACCAGTTAATACCCCTTGAAAATACCTAAGAACTTAATTTACTCTGCTCATTATCTAGTATATTTAATTAATAAATAAATAATTAAATTCTCTGCTGGGAATATATTATTATTCCAATGAATGTAAAGGATTTTCTGATATATATTAATAAAAATCTTTCTATATTTATTTAAATAATAAATATACATTTTTCTGGCATAGAGTAGCTTCTGCATGCTTAATCCTTAAGAAAATCTAATACAGATCTTGCAGAAATTGCTCTTCTTTACCATTGCCTTCAAGATATCTATATCTAGTATATTTAATTAATAAATACATAATTAAGTTATCTGCTTGAAATATATTATTATTCCAATGATATTAAAATGTTTCCTGATAGATAAATTATTAAAAGCCTTCTATCCTGTATATATTTCTGTAAATAATGAATATACATATACTAGGCATACAGTAGCTTCTACATGCTTAATCCTTAAGAAAACCAAATATATATCTTGCAGAATTTGCTCTTCTTTACCATCGCCTTCAAGAGATTAATGCCGCCAGAAATTTGCCTGGTTAATCATTGGGGAATGGCAAGGAGACAGTCGGATAATGGATCGGAATCGGAATCGGAATCGGAGACAAAGTCGAAATCGCAGCGATTCGATTGTGAGCTGCTGACGGACGAGGGGCAGAGGACCGCTGCTGCTTTGGTGCAATTGCAATAATTATATTTTTATCTCTTAATTGCCGCATCACCCGACCGCTGCCCTGCCGCCTGCCCCGCCCGGCCCCGCTGCCTCTGAGTTCAAAGAAACCAATAAGCTGTCATTACAATTAAAAATAAAGGCGAAAAATGCCAAAAACGAAGCGAAGTGAAACAAGAACAACTGTCGAGCGGCGGCCCATCAATCCCAATCGATGATGCCGCCGCAGATACATGTACGGACTCAGAGGCTCGCAGATACAGATAGAGATACAAAATGAAAAACAGCAAAATGCAAAAAACAGCGCGGCAAAAAGAGATGCCACGTAGATGCAAATGCAAATGCAAATGAAATGCCTCGGAACCGTCCCTGCATATTTTGGCCAATATCCAAGGAATGTTTTTTAATCAGCACATAAAAAATATTGCGCGTCTACAATTTTTACTTGTTTTTTATTTGCCACGATGGGATTGGCCCCGACTCGACTCGGATCGAACCGAAACGAATCGCGGCGAGTTCGTTCGATTTATTTAATTGCATTTTAATTTATTTGAATTATTTTCGTTGGCATTAATCGCCGCTCGGGAATTTCAATTATAATAAAACTTGAAAAAGAGCTGAAGCATTTTTCAATAGTGCAAGTGTGCAATCGAAAACCAATTATAAGAAAGCATTTTATAGTCGGTTTCGACCATTACATACTGCCGCCCAATTGCCCCTCTCGCCGCATATCGGCAACCATGAAGGGGGCATCCACGAGTCCGGCCAACAAATGAATTGGAATAAGAAATGCATATATTTTATTGGTCATTGTACAGCACGATTTTATATGAGAAATATTAATAATATTTATGTATATTAAAATATATATTAAAATAAAATATGCTCTATAAATATGTACACATCATTTGAGAGCACAGGAAATCAGTATGCTACCTAAATAAATTAAATGGAAGTTAATGATAAATAATTAACGTTTTAAATTCATTTTGTCTAGTCAGGTAATAACCCTAAGTCTTGATAAATATCTATGAGAATGTGTTACTTAAAGGGTCTGCTCTAGAATTTAACCCTAACGTATATCAAAATATTAAAGCAAATCATTTATTGACTCCCGCATAACACCATTACCTTAAAAAGCTCTTAAAAGGCAGAACCCAAGAATATCCCTCATTTAAATGATTTACCAAAAACAAAATCTTTCCAGTCACTTTGAACAATTTTTAACAATTACCATATTAAATTAATTTTACTCGAGAGAAAGTAATCCCAAAAGTTGATAAATATCTATGGGAATCTGTTACTCTGCTGTTGTGCTTTAGAACTTAACCCCAAGAAAAGAAAAATAAATTTAACACATCTCAAATATTAAAGTAAACCTATTTATTGATTCCCACATAACACCATTACCTTAAAAAACTCTTAAAAGAAAAAGACCCAAGGATATCCCTCATTTAATTCATTTACCAAAAACGAAATCATTCGAGCCACTTTTGACCAGAAGATTTGCCTCCCAGTCAAGGCCATAAAACCACTTAACCTAAAAGCCTCACAAGCGCTGGGAAATGCGCATAAATCGCGCAATTTATAATTCATATGGAATCATCATTTTTATTTCAAACTTCAACCACACACGGTCGGTCCAGAATTCGATTGCCATTCGATGTGGAAGGGATCACGTACAACCCGTATTATGGCAAATAAATGTGCTCAAGGATACAGGCGACTGACTGTATTGCGGGGGGATTATTGCGAAAGTTTAAAAATTGATTTTCATCTGGCAAATGCCGCAGCATAAAAGGATTTTTCCTCATATCGGAATTGATTTCATCTGTACGTATACATAAATAAAATATGAACTTCCACCCTGCGAATCTCCGGCTGGGTAAATATTTTCCCAGCATCTCGTCTCGTCTCCGTTGAGCGCTTCGAGGAGGTGTCCTGCCCCGGCTCATCAGCAGTCCGGTGGCGAGCTGGTCAAATAAAGCCGTTAGTAAGTATTTCATAAGTCCAGGACAGGGACCGGGGCCAGATAAGCAAGCAATAAGCCTCGAGCTGACGGACAGCCCAACTTTCTGGGAGAGCCAGGAGCCAAAGTCCAGTAGCCAGTAGCCAGTAGTCAGTAGCTAGTCCCGGCCAGGTCCAAGTCCTCATTGGCACACGTCCGCCTAATACAAACAAGGACATGAGCCCGAGTCGTGACTGAAAAGTTTCCTGCCCCGGCGCATAGATTCCGGCGATACTCGTACTTTCCGTATTTTATTTCCATCATTTTTACTCGGAATTTCGCATTTCGTATTTTTATTTTCACTCCACGCTCGGTCGAGCAGACGTCCGAAACTTTGGCGCTCGCCCCGGCGAATGTTTCAGATAAAAATTTGTTATTTATGGCTTAAGGTTTCAAACTGAAGAGTTCTGCTCAATTTGCGAAGGAACACAAGCGATGGCATCAGCGGAAAATGTTGAACGGGAATAAAAATGCACTAAGGGTCTTTAAGCCGAGCAACTTTTCCCCAAAATTTATTACTCGCCGGTGCCTGACTCTTTGGAAAAGCATTGATTTTAATCTGGTAAATAAATGATATACCTTTTATATAATGCAATATTTTAAAGGATTTTTTATGACACAAAATATAGAAAATAATATAGAATTTCCTGGACCTTTTACGTATTTAATACTTTAATTTAATGGCCTGTAAGTACCTTACTTTCTAGGCTACCATATTTGAGATGTACCTGACTCTTTGGAAAAGCATTGATTTTAATCTGGTAAATAAATAATATACCTTTTATATAATACAATATCTTACAGGATTTTATATGATGCATATTCCAGGAAATAATGTAGAATTTCCTGGACTTTTTCCGTATTTAAGTAATACTTTAATTTAATGGCCTGTGAGTATCTTACTTTCTAGGCTACCATATTTAAGAAGATGTGCCTGACTCTTTGGAAAAGCGTTGATTTTAATCTGGTAAATAAATGATATACCTTTTATATAATACAATATTTTAAAGGATTTTTTATGACACAAAATCCAGGAAATAATGTAGAATTTTCTTGACCTTTTCCGTATTTAAATAATACTTTAATTTAATGGCCTTACTTTCTAGGCTACAATATCTGAGAAGATGTGAAAATTAAGAGTCAAAGGCGCCTCCTCCAGATGCAGTCACTAAAGAGCCTGAAATATTATGATGCATAATTCAGGATATAATGTAGAATTTCCTGGACTTTTTCCGTATTTAAGTAATACTTTAATTTAATGGCCTTACTTTCGAGGCTACAATATTTGAGGAGATGTGAAAATTAAGAGTCAAAGGCGCCTCCTCCAGATGCAGTCACCAACCAGCCCGAAACTTGACTCCCATTTCTAAGAACCTTTGGTGTCAAAGGGAGTGTGCGACTGCCGCGAAAGCCAATCAACTTTAAATTCTAAATTCAAATTAAAACGTGGGGCGATTAATTGCGCACAATTAAAACCAACGCCTAGTCGGAGCAGCCAAGAGATTTCTGGTCTCATTAAGCGAAGTTCAACAACTTTTAGCCGTGAGTGAGGTAACCATAAAAAGCCGAAACCGAACAAAGGAAAGGCTGAGGACGTTGGCAGGAGAGGAGCCCAGGCCGAGTCAAAGCCAAAATCAAACCATCAAAGTGCCGGTAATAGTTTCGGGTTGTAAAACTCACACGAACAATAAGTTAATCAATCTCAAATTTTAATTACAAAGTAACAACTTCCTTTAGCAATTTCAGGCGCGATGAACCCGCTGTCTATCTCTTTCTCAGCCTCTCTGGCCGTCTCTGTCTTTGGTTAATGGGCATTCGGCTGTCTCAGCCCGCGGCGCAATTTACATAAAAAACGCAGCCGCAAGGTGTGGGCCGTCGTATCCACCAGATACTCGCACTCGCACTCGTTCAGATGGGCCAAGAGATAGATAGGTGCACCGAAAAAAGTATCTAACTTATAGAATGGTTTTTTAAGTTAGAGAGCTTAAACAGAGTGATTAAATATTAAGAAGGGTATGGAAATCATATGGGAAGGGATATTGGTACCTTTAATTTAAAAAGTTCCCAAAAGCCAGCTCTATAACCATCTTTTAAGAGGCATTTTCTCCCTGTGCATGTGCAACAGCAACTGGCAAACATATTTTATGTAATTTGTCTTTGTTTCGTGTAATAAAATGAAAATAAAATTGTGAATTGCCGCTCACTGAACTGGTCTGGCCAAGGGGTTATGTATAGGATGGGGACCCAGACCCAAGAGGAAGAGGAAGCTACGCCGACTGAACGTGCACGTGAATGGGAAAGGTAATGCCCGGGCCAGGGAGTTTCAGTTAATGTTAATTTTAATGCTCGCTCAACCCCATTGATCATGAAAAATGGAACTCGCACAGTGCCGGCGAACGAGTTGGAAATTTATTTGAATTTTATGCGACTCCGCCGCGCAGGCGTCCTAAGCCCCAGGCCCAGGCACTCCTACCCTCTCCAGGATCCCCTATGCAGGCAGATGTGCAGCCAGGATCGCTCACGCCGGTGTAATCCTTTGTCCTGCGAGCAGGTGTTGGCAGGCTTCCGAGACGGGGCCAAATCGATTAGTATGTGGGGCAACCTACCAGACACCCTCATAATTTCAATACTCAAAAATATGCATGTTGTGTGTAAATACGAATGTTTAATCTGCCTGAGTTTGCACCTGTGTTTTATTTTAATAATTGCACATGTATCATGTCTTTTTTAAGCGATTCCGCTTGCTTAAAATATATAAATGATATATTTAATTTAACTTTCTACTGACACCTCTCCTTGTTCAAGTATTAACTCTTAACTTTTTCAACAACACTTCAGGAAAAGGCGTAGATATATGGCCACGAGTGGTTCAAGCTGAACGCAAGGCCTCAGGGCCTGTTCGTGGATTTTTGACAAGTTTATTAACTTGTTTGTGGCACGCACCAGCGGCTTTAAGCCAAATAACCCCCACAGAAGCCAGGGCCCACGCTCCTCCGCAATTACCAACCCCGGGAATTTATGAATGCCGTGGAAAACCGCCGACTGCTCCTTGGGGGCGTGTTGCCTGCCTGTCTGCCTGTCTGGCTGAATATTTCTGGTCAAAGTTTCGGCGCGATTTTCGCCGCAGCCGAAAGTCAAAAGCTTTTGTCAACAAACCCCCAGCCGCCCCCCAAAAAGAAGGTGCGGTCGCAACCCTTTCGCTGGCGCTGGAAGAAATCCCCTGAGGTACGAGTATCTGGCGGATACGTGAGCGGTGTGGCCAGAATTTTGATGGGGTTCGGGGGCGCCTTCCTGCGGCAAAATCTGCGTAAACTTGGCCTTCTTCATCTCTCGGAAGGGCGCCGAAGGGTTCGCAGCTTACTCTATATCTTATTTGCTTATGAATAAGATATTCCGACTGCCGCAACCCAATCCCAACTGCTGCCTCGCGATTTATGCATAGCCATAGGTGGGAGTATCTGTCGGCTGCTTCCTCTCGATTTTATGGTCTGTTTATGAGGCTGCCTGACACTTTTATGCACTCGCCTGCAAAGGGTTGGCCTTGGCCCCAAAAAGCATCCGACTGCCAGCCAAATCGAATGAGTTATGGGCTTTGGGGTAGGATGCTTCAATATGAGGTGGATTTGAGGTAATGGGGATCCTGCATCTGGGCTGGGATATTGAATATGGGAGAGACTGGCAGCAGGGATCAATTGGGAAGATGAAATTGTAATATTAGAAGGCTCAGAGATGATTGAAACTGGGATTGTGAAGGACATAAATCAGGGAAAATAAGGGGAGTAGGTAGGACAAAGTCATATATAATTTTAAGTACATATAAATACTCTTAACCTAATGTAAATTATATATTTCATAGCTATATAGTTTTATGGTTCCATCTCCCCCATAATCACCGCTGCGGATGTGTGAATGGTCTAAGATTCGACAGAGTCATCGCCACGTCAACGCCAATAGAGTTGGCCATTGTCCTGGATTGTTTCCCATTCAGTTGCAGTCACTGCTGGCTGGCGATGAAAAATCGATGCACCCAAAATAAAACTCAATCAAGAGCAATTAAAGGAACTCACAATGGACGGGACCCTAGAGGCGAGACAATGGGGAATTGTGCACCCAGCTAGACGATCAAGGGCGTTGTCCAGCTAAGGTCAGGGTGCACCTTTCGGGCCCCCTTCCCTGGCTCTGCAGGGGCGTAGGTGCCGGGGTCAGGGAAC